>CM035421.1:61708757-61723757 GCA_020310875.1 Ceratopteris richardii | reverse complement strand
CCAGATGAACACATTAGAAGGTTTTTGGCACTATGTAAGACTAGAGGCCTAATGGGTAGGGAGGATGCTTTTTTGATTCTCTTCCTTGCCACATTAGAGGGATTAGCTGATAAGTGGTTCAGCCAGTTTGCTGAAAACCATTTTACCACTTGGGATGTGATGAAAGATGCTTTTAAAAATCAGTTCCAGCATGGCAACACTGCGGAAATTATCATAGAAGAGCTAGAAAATTTAAGATTAGGTCCAGGAGAAAAGTTCCCGGAGTTTGTGACTCGGGCCAAAGCACTAATGGCTAAATTGCCAGATCCACCCCACGATTTTTTTGTCAAGAAATGGTTGGCTAAACCCCTACCAGTGGCCACTCAATGCAAAATAAAGGAATTAGTGCTACCTACAGCCTCCATAGAGGAGTTCATCAGCACAGCCACACGCTTGGAGCAGATCAGGTACCAGTATGGAGCAACCTCTTCCCAACCAACATATGGTACAAAAATGGAGGATCCAGTGATATAGCTAAGGAAAGAGCTGGAGGGCTTAAAAAGAAATAAGCCCTACAAAGAGGAAGAGAATGCTGTTGCTCAATTGAGAAGAGAGATTGAAGCACTAAAGCTCCAAAAGGAGGAGGAGGCCCAGGCAGAGGAATTGGCTCAGCTGCGACAGGAGTTGCAAGAGCTCAAAGGAGGTGGCATCAAGAGTGGACTTTGGTGTTCCATGTGCAGCAAGCAAGGTCACATAGTAGGTGAATGTCCTCTGTTAAGTGTGACTTGTCAATTATGCAGGAAGGTTGGCCATGAGGCCCATGAATGCCAATCAAGAGGAATGCCTGCAACGACATACTGGACACAAGGAGGACCCCCAACACCAGCAAATGTGATGGCTGCTGCACCAAATCAAGGTAACAACTATAATCCTAGACAGAGGAATAACTTTGGAAATGGGCCTAGGAGGCCAATCATCTGTTTCAGATGTGGAGAATGTGGGCATTATCAAAGTAGGTGCACCCTACCAGAAAATGCCCCTCCCTGTAGGAACTGCCCTGATGCAAGAGACCATTATACAAATTGTTGTCCTAAGAATCAAGCCTCTTCCTCTGGGCCCCACATTCAAATGATTTTTGTGCACAAGGAAGAAGTGTGTGATCCAATCAATGAACCATCTCCATCTACGAGGGTGGTGCATTTAGAAAGAAATTGAATCTTTTACAGTGCAGACAAGAAGCAAGGGGAAGGCTCCAGTGGAAATAGGCCAAGAATCAATGATTAATGGATTAAACAGAGACAAAGGTGTGTCTGAAGAAAAAGCCAACCCAAGTGCAAATATAAGGCAAAAAGAAAATTTCAAAGGTACCAGTGATTGTTGGTGCATTTTGCCCAAGCCTACATGCTTGATATGCTTGATATTATCCTCATTTGTAAGTCACATGAGTAGTCATGTGAACACCTCTTGTAAAAGAGTACATTTTATCTCTTGTAAATGGAAAAAGAAAAAAGGAAAAGGATGGCTTACCTCATCCATGATGTAAAAGAAAATTCGTGGTTCTAACTACCTAAAACCACGAAATTTAGAGCTGAGGGAATCTCTCCTAACTTTTTTGGGTGGATCCATTCGAATTCGAATTCAAAACTCCCTCCAAGAATAGCTATAAAAGGAGCAAGAAGGAAGAGGTGATTAGCAAGCCTTGTACGTGACCACTTCATGTCATTTTGTAGAGATTGAAGAGCTTACTCCATAGCTCTATCATTCTACTCCCATTGTGCAAATATTAATTGCCAATGTGGTTGTAATCATATGTGAATCTATACATTTATTATCATCTACTTCTCTGTTTTGTTCTCTGCTATACTCACTCAGACTAGTACCTTCAGAAGGCCATATCTCAAGTTTTACTGCACTTTTTTCAGTGTTGTAAAGTGCGTTGGATAGCTCTCACTGTTTAGTTTCTACAAATAAATTTTCAAGGTCATAGGATTTATACTTTTGGAGATATCTACATTTTACTGCTTACTGGTCTATCTCTGCAGAGCCCCGAGAATTGTGGGGATGTTCCAGAAATTGTTGAAACTTTTTCTCAGTGCTCAGTCCATCATTTGAAGTGTTTTAACTTGGAATACCAAGCTTGCTAAGTCTATTTGCTATGCCCAAAAGGATTGTTTCTAATTCCTTCCAGGTTGAGAGCACTATTCATTTTTTCCAGCAGGTGTATGTCCAAAAATAGCAAGTTTTGGGAGCTAGTCATTTCGCAACTAGTCTGTCTTGACTTAAACTTTTGGGATACATGTTCCAAAGTACTTGGCTGATATTTTGGTGGATTTAGGTAGCTCAAATGGTCTACTAATCAACTCTGAAGTCTCAGTTGGCTGGTGTGAAGCTGGTTGTAGCAGTACCTACTCATCTTTGGATTGCATCCACCATCTCTCTTCACAGTGGTATCAGAGCATAGTCAAGCAACATGGGAGATGGATTTCCATCAACAATTGACAAATTGGATCGAAACAACTACCCGGCATGGTCTCTAAGGATGGAGGCTTACCTTCAAGGGAGGAATCTATATGGATTCATATCCGAAGATGAAGCAATGCCAACCATGAGGAACAAAGGGCAACCATCACATGAAGAAGTGGAAGGACTTTCGAATTGGTGTTCAAAGGATGCACTTGCAAGGTCCTATATTCTAAACTCAATCTCTGATTTTCTTTTACCTCATGTCAAGGGATGCAAGACATCAAGAGAGACCTGGAATGCACTTGCTTCTTTCTTCTCTTCCAACACTCGAGCAAGGAAGAACCAATTGTGGATGGAGTTCACAACAATGAAGAAAAGCCCGAAGCAAAATGTGACTGATTATGTCACAAAGATGAGGGAGATTTCCGACCAACTTGGAAGCATTGGAGAGGTAATTGAAGAGGAGCAAATAATAAGACAAATCATGAATGGAATCAAAGCAGACGACAAGTGGGAGTCATCCACAACAGCCATGGATTTATACATGGATATGCATGTACCCGACCTCAACACACTCATGGGCCAACTCTTCACTCATGAAGCAAAGATTAGCAAAGGTGGTGAGTCCTCAAGAGGTAATCAAACTTCTGCCTTATATTCTGATAAAGCTAAGGTCAAGGACAAGTCAAAGAATAGGAAGAATGAAGATGAAGGAAGCTCTTTCCAAGCAAACTTTGCAGGTAGAGGAAGAGCTAGAGGAAGAGGCAGAGGTGGAAAGCAAGGCAGGGGGAGATTCCAATCATCTCAACCTTGCAACATATGTGGCTTATCTAACCATACTACTGAATAATGTTTCAGGAACCCGAGGAACTCAAGAGGAAGAGGATTCAATAGAGGTGGCTATGGATCAAATAGAGGTAGATACAATGGAGGCTACAACAACAACAACTACTACAACAACAATTACAACAACAACAACAACTATCAAAGTGGCCATAGAGGAAGAAGAGATTACAATAACTATGCAGAGGATCAAAGTCAAGAAGATTCATTATTGATTATGAATCTATTAGCGAAGAAGGGTAAGGATGATGATCACATATTTTACATTGATTCGGGATGCTCAAACCATGTAGCAGGAAATGTGGCTTTACTTTCTGATTTGGAAGATCCTCATAACAAGCATGAAGTGCAGACAGGAGATGACACAAAGCACTCAGTGGGTGGCGTTCATATCAGGAGGAGTCCTATTCGGCATAGGTACAAGGGAATCAGTACTTATATGCTTTATGCATATTTGATGAGGTGTTTAAGAAGGTGTGTTCACATGAGTTTGAGGATTTCCGTTCACACTGATCCTTCCTCTTTCAGTCACTCATATTCACTCTTCTATAACCTATAAGGTCACACATCTCATGTATATTCAGATTACTGCCCACACATCTGAATATGTTTGTTACATTGTACATTCACTCATTCATCTATTTCTCATCACATAGAGTGGTTGAGAGTTTTGCTCCCACATTGTACATTAAACATTGGTATATATGATACTATGAGTAAGCGATGGCTTACGTAACACCTTACACATGACGTCTATTCTTTCTCTATCTTTGTCTCATCATTTGTATGATTAAGTTGTGATATGTTCATGTTTTGTCAATATGGAAGATTGCTGGAATTAATGTTGTACATGACTGGAACTATGGAACCATGGACCTATGACATGAGCCTAAGGGCCTACCTCACTTCCAACATTTGGTATCAGAGCACTAATGTTTTGGTTTCAGAACTTTAGATCTTTGGCATCAATGCATTAAGGCTCATTCATATCCCAGGTTCCTAGAATTCCAGATTTACAACATATGATTTAAAAGCATCTTCTAACATTTGACATTTGACATACACACTTAATCTAGATGAGTAGAGATTTGAGAATTAGACAATTCAGTTACATGTGTATTCATCAGTGTGGAGTATGAAGTTGATGATCTGTTAACAACCGAATATTTTTGGAAGAGTATGCACATACTTTACAAAAGTATTATTTGAAGACCCAGAATTGATGAAGAAAAGACTACTTCCAATTCAAGGAAGAACAATGGTTTAGAGAAGATGAAGAAATCATATCGACATCAAATCACAGGTATCAGTTTCTACTATCAGATTATCACTTGCATGTCATGTCTTAGAAGAGCAGTTATGAAGAGATTTGAAGAAATTCAAGGAATGCTTATATACGCTTTCATCATTTGAAAGTTAAAGCATTAGCTACATCAAAACAGGTATCTAGGGGTTTTTTCTAGAGAGTTTTGAGAAATCTCTTTCATGGCAAGAAAGTTCATCTAAGAAGACAAGTGCAGAGATGAGATGAGTTTTTTCAGCCAATTTTCTGTTGTAAGTTGGTTGGATATCAAGGTACAAATGTATCTAGAGAAGGTAACTCTAGAAGGGCAATTCATCATTCAGACAACGATTGGTGAATTCAGTCGTTTCAGACATTTGAAGCAGAATTTTGATTCAGAGATATGAGGAGATGATAAAACATGTTTCTATATTCAACTTCCATTTATATACCATGTTTGTTTTATCTCTTACTCTTAGCATTAGAGGAAGAGAAAAGTTCATTCGAAGAAGTCAAGAGTGTTTGCTACTTCAAGATGAAGAGAAAAAAAGGTATGGAAGTGAAGTTTGAAAATGTTGACATCATCAGGTGGAAGAAAGATGCAGAAAAAGAAAGTCCATCATTTCCAAAAGAAAAGTAAGGCTTCCTTTTCTCATATATTTTCCATATACTTTTCCTATTTTATCCTCTACATCCAAAGACAAGTCTACGAGAACATCTTGTTTAAAGAAGAAGCAGTTTCTTGTTTTGCATTACACTTGGTCATGATTTAGTAGATTTGACAAAGAATTGCATTGAGAGAAACAAAAGCACTCATATGTGTATGAGTTATGTTGAAGCTTTTAAGCAGGCAGCTTATATGTTCCCTCAAGGAATTCTTGGAGTGTCAATACAAAGCTACTTGGTATATGACAAGTTGCAGAGAAGTATATTTCTTTTTTAACTAACTCTCTTAAGGTAAAAGAGTTTTTTTTTGTAGCAGATGTTGAAGACTTGGGTTGAGGTTTTATGTTTGGAAAAGGTTACCTCATATTCAGTATTTTCAGAAAAACTTCAGAAAATTCAGAATCTTGTTGATGTACAAGTCAATGGAGAATCTACTTTCAATGATTGTCTTGATTTTTGGATACATGTTTGTATTCAAAAAAGGTGTTCCATCATATCCTATCACTTGATTGAAAAGTGGAGTTAGCCAAATGAAAATCAAACAGGTACTATCACATTTCACCCGGGTAAAATATGAAAGTTATGAAGTATCAACTTGCAGCTTTTGGAGTTCTCAAGGTGAGAAGTTTGTCCACTTATGTTTCAAGTAGGAATTGCAGATTCCTTGAAGGATTTGTTTGAAGAAAAGTTTTACAACTTTGTAAGAAGCATGGACACTTGGAGACATTCAGGTAAACAAATCAAACATTCAGTCTTGAAGGTTTGATAAGAGCAGATTCTACACAGGAGAGATCATTGATCTTGAGTAGATCTTGTATGATCTTGAGTATTTATGATTCAGTTGTCTATCCTTTGTTTGTGAAGATTCTTAACGTTGGAAGAAATAAAGTCAAAGATTCAGGTTCTATCAGATTTATGCTATAGAGAGATAGAAATACTTGTTATGTTAGCAGAAGGGTATGAATCCTAAAATGCTTTCAGCAAGGTTTTATCAGCTAACCTTATTCTATAATATGGGAAGCTGAAGACTTACAGAAAAAAGCTATTAGCAACTGCAGTGCTAATAAAAAAAGGGTTCAGAGATTTTGTTTCAGATACAGGTATTGATCACTGAACATCAGATTTATGAAGGAAGACGTTCCACATTTCATAAAGTCTGATATATTTGAAGAATTTTGGATACTAGTGTTAAGTCATCCAGGAGGTGATGAAACATGAAGACTTATTTTCAACCATATGTAAAAGAATACAGAGTCATACCTACAGGTATTCCTATTTCAGGTATTCCTATATTTCCTTTGTCAGGTTCTCTTTATGTTCCAGCTTTGAAAGAAGAAGGAAGAAGAAGAATGTTTGGAGAAAGTTCCTGTTCAGGAGAAGGTTCCAGATTTCTATTGAAGAGAAGCTTGATATTTCAGAGAGGTATATTTCAAAAGTGCGCACATATATGTTTATACCAAGTTCTGAAGGAAAGAGGTATGAAGGATTTAAAGGATGAAGACATAATGACATCATAGATTTTTTGACTCATATTGAGTTGAGTACAGTCAGAGATGAACCAGCAGTGTTCATAATACACTAAGTTGTGAGTTTTCAGTCACAGGTTCCAGGATTCAGTTCTTGATTTTGTTTAGTGTATTTACATGACACAGCAGAAGTACATTGAGAAACCTTTTTGGAAGGTAAATGCAAATATATGGATCCTAGTGTATGTTTTCAGGTTTTTGAAGACAGGAGAAAGCAGGTTCACAGACAGTTCATGCTATATTTGTTGTCAAGCAATGAATGCTTGATGAGAACACTATTGGATATCTAGTTTGCATATTTTCTCAAGTATTATGGTTCATATTTAGCAAGTTCAGATTTTTTGAAGAAAAGTCAAATTCAGTTTTGAAGAAGACTTTTGAAGAACAAGTTCTGAAGTGCGGAAGTACAAGCTTGAAGCTTGTGACAGGCTATTTGAAGCTTGTAATAATTTGCAGCTTGTGACAGTTTGCAGATCCAGTCCAGGTTGTACCAATATGCCATTGCAGGGGGGATTGTTGGAAACAATGTCTCATTGGTTGGAAATTGGTCAAAGTTTATACCAGTTTTCAGAATGTATATCTGTTCTTTCCATTATCTCTACAAGTAAATGGCGTGGGCGCAGTGGATAAAGCATCGTCCTCCCATCCCAGTGGTCCGGGTTCAAATCCTGTGAGCAGCACGTAGCGCCTTCGCAATATTTTACACAATGCTTTTGCTTTATTATTAGCTTTTGGGAACAAACTAACGGAGGGCGACGGACAGCGTTTTCGAACTTGTTTCTTCTTACGATCACTAGCGTTTTTTCAATGGTCGTGCTTTATTTCATGGACAATCAATACTATAAAAGAAGCCATTGGGCTCATTGTCTTTCATCCTTCACCTAGGATCAACACAACCTTTCTAGAGCTTGAACCTCAGTAGAGGTGGTGTTTCTTCTAGCACATGGGGCAGCCATGGTGCTAACTTGAAGCATGTTGACGAGCAGCTATGGAGTTCTTCTTAATGATTCTTCTTGATGAAGATGAAGGGTGTGCTCACACTCTACCTCATGGAGAGGAGGTTATCTCTTGTTCATGGCAAGAAGACTTGGTCATTAGCAGCTTGAAGGTGAGGATCGACCATCTACATGGCGTATTTGAAGATCATCTTCTACACGAAGATGTTAGGTTGAAGATTGTCTTCTACAAGAAGATGTCTAGCTACTTCAAAGACATTGGATGGAGTTTTACATACGATTCACATCTTATGTTAAAGTATTCAGGTACATATTCTCTTTATGCACACAGGTACTACTTGAAGTTTATGGAGGCTGTGGCGTTCATATCAGGAGGAGTCCTATTCGGCATAGGTACAAGGGAATGAGTACTTATATGCTTTATGCATATTTGATGAGGTGTTTAAGAAGGTGTGTTCACATGAGTTTGAGGATTTCCGTTCACACTGATCCTTCCTCTTTCAGTCACTCATATTCACTCTTCTATAACCTATAAGGTCACACATCTCATGTATATTCAGATTACTGCCCACACATCTGAATATGTTTGTTACATTGTACATTCACTCATTCATCTATTTCTCATCACATAGAGTGGTTGAGAGTTTTGCTCCCACATTGTACATTGAACATTGGTATATATGATACTATGAGTAAGCGATGGCTTACGTAACACCTTACACATGACCTCTATTCTTTCTCTATATTTGTCTCATCATTTGTATGATTAAGTTGTGATATGTTCATGTTTTGTCAATATGGAAGATTGTTGGAATTAATGTTGTACATGACTGGAACTATGGAACCATGGACCTGTGACATGAGCCTAAGGGCCTACCTCACTTCCAACATTTGGTATCAGAGCACTAAGGTTTTGGTTTCAGAACTTTAGATCTTTGGCATCAATGCATTAAGGCTCATTCATATCCCAGGTTCCTAGAATTCCAGATTTACAACATATGATTTAAAAGCATCTTCTAACATTTGACATTTGGCATACACACTTAATCTAGATGAGTAGAGATTTGAGAATTAGACAATTTAGTTACATGTGTATTCATCAGTGTGGAGTATGAAGTTGATGATCTGTTAACAACCGAATATTTTTGGAAGAGTATGCACATACTTTACAAAAGTATTATTTGAAGACCCAGAATTGATGAAGAAAAGACTACTTCAAATTCAAGGAAGAACAATGGTTTAGAGAAGATGAAGAAATCATATCGACATCAAATCACAGGTATCAGTTTCTACTATCAGATTATCACTTGCAGGTCATGTCTTAGAAGAGCAGTTATGAAGAGATTTGAAGAAATTCAAGGAATGCTTTTATACGCTTTCATCATTTGAAAGTTAAAGCATTAGCTACATCAAAACAGGTATCTAGGGGTTTTTTCTAGAGAGTTTTGAGAAATCTCTTTCATGGCAAGAAAGTTCATCTAAGAAGACAAGTGCAGAGATGAGATGAGTTTTTTCAGCCAATTTTCTGTTGTAAGTTGGTTGGATATCAAGGTACAAATGTACCTAGAGAAGGTAACTCTAGAAGGGCAATTCATCATTCAGACAACGATTGGTGAATTCAGTCGTTTCAGACATTTGAAGCAGAATTTTGATTCAGAGATATGAGGAGATGATAAAACATGTTTCTATATTCAACTTCCATTTATATACCATGTTTGTTTTATCTCTTACTCTTAGCATTAGAGGAAGAGAAAAGTTCATTCGAAGAAGTCAAGAGTGTTTGCTACTTCAAGATGAAGAGAACAAAAGGTATGGAAGTGAAGTTTGAAAATGTTGACATCATCAGGTGGAAGAAAGATGCAAAAAAAGAAAGTCCATCATTTCCAAAAGAAAAGTAAGGCTTCCTTTTCTCATATATTTTCCATATACTTTTCCTATTTTATCCTCTACATCCAAAGACAAGTCTACGAGAACATCTTGTTTAAAGAAGAAGCAGTTTCTTGTTTTGCATTACACTTGGTCATGATTTAGTAGATTTGACAAAGAATTGCATTGAGAGAAACAAAAGTACTCATATGTGTATGAGTTATGTTGAAGCTTTTAAGCAGGCAGCTTATATGTTCCCTCAAAGAATTCTTGGAGTGTCAATACAAAGCTACTTGGTATATGACAAGTTGCAGAGAAGTATATTTCTTCTTTAACTAACTCTCTTAAGGTAAAAGAGTTTTTTTTTGTAGCAGATGTTGAAGACTTGGGTTGAGGTAATATGTTTGGAAAAGGTTACCTCATATTCAGTATTTTCAGAAAAACTTCAGAAAATTCAGAATCTTGTTGATGTACAAGTCAATGGAGAATCTACTTTCAATGATTGTCTTGATTTTTGGATACATGTTTGTATTCAAAAAAGGTGTTCCATCATATCCTATCACTTGATTGAAAAGTGGAGTTAGCCAAAAGAAAATCAAACAGGTACTATCACATTTCACCCGAGTAAAATATGAAAGTTATGAAGTATCAACTTGCAGCTTTTGGAGTTCTCAAGGTGAGAAGTTTGTCCACTTATGTTTCAAGTAGGAATTGCAGATTCCTTGAAGGATTTGTTTGAAGAAAAGTTTTACAACTTTGTAAGAAGCATGGACACTTGGAGACATTCAGGTAAACAAATCAAACATTCAGTCTTGAAGGTTTGATAAGAGCAGATTCTACACAGGAGAGATCATTGATCTTGAATAGATCTTGTATGATCTTGAGTATTTATGATTCAGTTGTCTATCCTTTGTTTGTGAAGATTCTTAACGTTGTCGTCGAGATTTGCTCTCCTCTCTCACTTGTGAAGGCCTACAAAAAACATATTTGGCGAAGGTAGCCAGAATTCCCCGAGAAGTCCAGGATGCATCAAGGATGTCAAAGGAAGGTCACATACAAAGTTTCAAAGAAATCAAGAAAGTCCATGGTAGCGGTCAAAGCTGGTCAAAGCTGGTCAAAGTTGGGAAATTAGGGCAAAAATTTCATTGTCACCAAATTAGATGAAAATCCATATACTTGTAAAAATTGTCAAAGGCAGTCTATAGCCCAAATTTCAGCAGAAAATGGATTTTGTAGCACATTGATATGCTATGTTCATTTTGTAAAAATGTAATTTTTCTAGTTTGACCCTACAAATTCTTGTATAGAAAATTATGTTAGCCATATGGTTTGGCATGTATAAAGATCATATGTGGCTACATATTTGTACAAATTTTCAAGGCTATCCGAGCTTCCTAGACACCTTAATGCCACCTTGCAAGCTTCCAAATGTAGTCAAACTTGTACAAGTTAGATTCAGATGGGAGTTTTTTCTGCATATTCCTGAAGGAGATCTTTGGAAACATAGTCCTACAATGTTTCATCTTCATCAAAGACTTTTTGGAGGGTCAAAGAGCACAAAGTCCAGTTTTCAAGGTCACCGCAGTTTTCTAGAATAAGAAAATTGAAGGCTTGAATGTCTGCCACATGTCAAAATATGATTGAACCATGTTGTACGGTCAAGATGAGCTCATATTCAAGGGTGGAGATGCACTAAAGCATAAAGGAAGGAGGATCCACGAATTTTTTCCATAAAAGAAGACCTTTTTTACAATCAAAGATCAATAATGCAGCATTTCTCCAAAAATAGTGGCTTATCTTATCCGAATTGATGTCAGCACTGATCCGACGGTCCAGATCATCCCCAGATCCAATGGTGGAGAATGAGGGCGCCTAAATTTCACTCCTTTACACTAGATTTGATAGAAAGAACAATTCCAAGCCATTGATTTGATTAATCAAATGGTTGTAATCGAAAGTAGTGATCCTAGAGTTGAGAGTTGATTTCTCTAGATCCAAGGGCCCAAATTCATTCAAAAAACTATATAAACCCCCCTCCAAACTCCTAGAGCATCATTGTTAGGCATCCATAGGGCTCATGCTAGCTTACGGTTTCCTTGAGACGATCACCCTCGGTTGAGCGAGTGAGGATCCAAGGTGAGCTAGTATGAGTATAGAACCTAGTTTCAAATTTAAGTTAGAACTCCAATCTAGGATAGGCTCTTGAAACCAGCATCTCTATCTTGACTCACCCTCGGTGGAGCGTGTGAGTGAGTTAGAGCTGATTTTAATGAGTCTTAGACTTCTTTAGTTAGACGTTACGAGCCTAGACAGACATAGGGTCACTGGAGTGGAACTCACCTTCTTACGTGTGACATTCGGTTGAACTGTCATGGTTTGAGGGTCGGAACCACCTTTGATCAGTAGACTGCTTAGCATGACGTACCACGACGATATTTTACATGTAACTTAATTCAAATCCTTTTAATTCATGTCACTTGTCACTTGTCTCTTGTCTCCTCTCTCAGTCTCTTAAGTATTTTTACATGTCTTCTATTTCTTCTATGTGTGAGAAGGCTCCGCAGTATTGCGTTGAACCAGTGAGGATGTTTCTTTGAGCTTGTGAGTAAAATCCATCATCATAATTCACTTGCATGCATATAATCCATACAAATCCATACATATTTATTAGTTTCTGAAAGTGTATAAGAAGCTCCAATATTGGACCATTCTTCCTTTCGAAACTGATTTATGTGTAAGGATTCCATCTATTCTCATCATGCATACATATCATCCAAAGAAGGCTATACATATGGATTAGAATTAGGAAGTGTTTAAGAAGCTCCTCCAATGGACCATTCTTCCTTCCAAATTTGATTCGTGTGTATGGTTCTCTTTCATTCATGTCATCAATCTAACTTGCACACCTACATTCCCATTCCCATAATTATTTCAACATCTCTCTCTTCTCCATACTCAACATTAATTTCACCTTCACATCTTTAAACCTTCCAACATTCATTAGCTTCATACACCCTGTGTGTGCCACGACCGGACCCGATCCACCCGGATTGCGATCACCTCCACAACGTTGGAAGAAATAAAGTCAAAGATTCAGGTTCTATCAGATTTATGCTATAGAGAGATAGAAATACTTGTTATGTTTGCAGAAGGGTATGAATCCTAAAATGCTTTCAGCAAGGTTTTATCAGCTAACCTTATTCTTTAATATGGGAAGATGAAGACTTACAGAAAAAAGCTATTAGCAACTGCAGTGCTAATAAAAAAAGGGTTCAGAGATTTTGTTTCAGATACAGGTATTGATCACTGAACATCAGATTTATGAAGGAAGACGTTCCACATTTCATAAAGTCTGATATATTTGAAGAATTTTGGATACTAGTGTTAAGTCATCCAGGAGGTGATTAAACATGAAGACTTATTTTCAACCATATGTAAAAGAATACAGAGTCATACCTACAGGTATTCCTATTTCAGGTATTCCTATATTTCCTTTGTCAGGTTCTCTTTATGTTCCAACTTTGAAAGAAGAAGGAAGAAGAAGAATGTTTGGAGAAAGTTCCAGTCCAGGAGAAGGTTCCAGATTTCTATTGAAGAGAAGCTTGATATTTCAGAGAGGTATATTTCAAAAGTGCGCACATATATGTTTATACCAAGTTCTGAAGGAAAGAGGTATGAAGGATTTAAAGGATGAAGACATAATGACATCATGGATTTTTTGACTCATATTGAGTTGAGTACAGTCAGAGATGAACCAGCAGTGTTCATAATACACTAAGTTGTGAGTTTTCAGTCACAGGTTCTAGGATTCAGTTCTTGATTTTGTTTAGTGTATTTACATGACACAGTAGAAGTACATTGAGAAACCTTTTTGGAAGGTAAATGCAAATATATGGATCCTAGTGTATGTTTTCAGGTTTTTGAAGACACAAGAAAGCAGGTTCAGAGACAGTTCATGCTATATTTGTTGTCAAGCAATGAATGCTTGATGAGAACACTATTGGATATCTAGTTTGCATATTTTCTCAAGTATTATGGTTCATATTCAGCAAGTTCAGATTTTTTGAAGAAAAGTCAAATTCAGTTTTGAAGAAGACTTTTGAAGAACAAGTTCTGAAGTGCGGAAGTACAAGCTTGAAGCTTGTGACAGGCTATTTGAAGCTTGTAATAATTTGCAGCTTGTGACAGTTTGCAGATCCAGTCCAGGTTGTACCAATATGCCATTGCAGGGGGGATTGTTGGAAACAATGTCTCATTGGTTGGAAATTGGTCAAAGTTTATACCAGTTTAAGAATGTATATCTGTTCTTTCCATTATCTCTACAAGTAAATGGCGTGGGCGCAGTGGATAAAGCATCGTCCTCCCATCCCAGTGGTCCGGGTTCAAATCCCGTGAGCAGCACGCAGCGCCTTCGCAATATTTTACACAATGCTTTTGCTTTATTATTAGCTTCTGGGAACAAACTAACGGACGGCGATGGACAGCGTTTTCGAACTTGTTTTTTCTTACGATCGCTAGCGTTTTTTCAATGGTCGTGCTTTATTTCATGGACAATCAATACTATAAAAGAAGCCATTGGGCTCATTGTCTTTCATCCTTCACCTAGGATCAACACAACCTTTCTAGAGCTTGAACCTCAGTAGAGGTGGTGTTTCTTCTAGCACATGGGGCAGCCATGGTGCTAACTTGAAGCATGTTGACGAGCAGCTATGGAGTTCTTCTTAATGATTCTTCTTGATGAAGATGAAGGGTGTGCTCACACTCTACCTCATGGAGAGGAGGTTATCTCTTGTTCATGGCAAGAAGACTTGGTCATTAGCAGCTTGAAGGTGAGGATCGACCATCTACATGGCGTATTTGAAGATCATCTTCTACACGAAGATGTTAGGTTGAAGATTGTCTTCTACAAGAAGATGTCTAGCTACTTCAAAGACATTGGATGGAGTTTTACATAAGATTCACATCTTATGTTAAAGTATTCAGGTACATATTCTCTTTATGCACACAGGTACTACTTGAAGTTTATGGAGGCTGTGGCGTTCATATCAGGAGGAGTCCTATTCGGCATAGGTACAAGGGAATCAGTACTTATATGCTTTATGCATATTTGATGAGGTGTTTAAGAAGGTGTGTTCACATGAGTTTGAGGATTTCCGTTCACACTGATCCTTCCTCTTTCAGTCACTCATATTCACTCTTCTATAACCTATAAAGTCACACATCTCATGTATATTCAGATTACTGCCCACACATCTGAATATGTTTGTTACATTGTACATTCACTCATTCATCTATTTCTCATCACATAGAGTGGTTGAGAGTTTTGCTCCCACATTGTACATTGAACATTGGTATATATGATACTATGAGTAAGCGATGGCTTACGTAACACCTTACACATGACGTCTATTCTTTCTCT
>CM035421.1:61681257-61701257 GCA_020310875.1 Ceratopteris richardii | reverse complement strand
GGCATGCCCGGTGGGACATCCAAGGAGATTTGAGCATAGGAGAAGCCAAGTGGAAATCATAGAAGATTTCAAGTGCCGACAGACTACTTCAGTGGAGTAAGAGTTAAATATTCTTATCAATTATCTAATACTAGGAGGACTATGAATAGCCCATGACCGCAACCCAGTCCCAAACATTGAGGGTCACCTGCAAGCAAACAAGAAGGAAGGCTATTAGAAGATCCTCTAGTCCACTTTCGTCAACTTTATCAGTAAAGAGCATGGGAGGGTAGGTAGGCTTGGAAACCCCACTATCAAGATTAAATATAAAATTTCCTTCTTTCAAAGGCCTAGCTCAGGAAGATCCTGACAAGCATATTAGAAGGTTTTTAGCACTATGCAAGACTAGAGGCTTAATGGGAAAAGAGGATGCCTTTTTGATACTCTTCCCTCCCACATTAGAAGAGTTGGCAAATAAATGGTTCAGCCAATTTTCTGAGAACCATTTTACAACTTGGAACTTAATGAAAGATGCATTCAAAAATCAACTCCAACATGGAAATACTGCAGAGATCATCATAGAAGAATTAGAAAACTTGAGCTAGGTCCAGGTGAAAAATTTCTAGAGTTTGTAACTAGGGTCAAAGCACTACTGGCTAAGTTGCTAGATCCTCCATAGGATCTTTTTGTTAAGAAATGGTTAGCTAAGCCACTTCTAGCGACCACCCAATGTAAAATCCAGGAATTAGTGGTGCCCACAGCCTCCATAGAGGAGTTCATCAACAGAGCTACACAATTGGAGAAGATAAGACAACAGTATGGAGCAACTTCTTCTCAACTACCCTATTCTACAAAAATGGAGGATCGAGTGATCGAGTTAAGGAAAGAGCTGGAGGGCTTAAGAAGGAATAAGCCCCTCAAGGAGGAGGAGAATGTTGTTATTCAGTTGAGGAGGGAGATTGACACATTAAAGCTCCAAAAGGAGGAGGAGGCCCAAGCAGAGGAATTGGCCCAACTGCGATAGGATTTGCAAGAACTCAAAGGGGATGGCAGCAAGAGTGGACTTTGGTGTACAATGTGCAGCAAGCAAGGTCATATAGTAAGTGAATGTCCTCTGTTAAGTGTGACTTGCCAATTATGTAGGAAAGCTGGTCATGAGGCCCAGGAATGTCAATCAAGAGGAATGCCTACAACAACAATATTGGACACAAGGAGGATCCCTACCCCCAACAAATATGATGGTGGTTGCACCCAATCAAGCTAACAATTATAACCCTAGACAGAGGAATAACTTTGGAAATGGGCCTAGGAGGGCAATCATTTGTTTCAGATGTGGAGAATGTGGGCACTATCAAAGTAGGTGCACTCTACCAGAAAATGACCCTCCTTGCAAGAACTACCTAGAGGCCAGAGACCACTATACAAATTGTTGTCCTAAGAATCAAGCCTCTTCATCTAGGCCCCACATTCAAATGATTTTTGTGCACAAAGAAGAAATGTTAGATAAAGTCAATGGGCCATCACCATCTACCAGGCTGGTGTAGTTAGAAGAAATCAAATCTTTTAGAGTGCGCACAAGAAACAAGGCAAAGGCTCAAGTAGATATAGTTCAAGAATCAAGAATTAATGGATTGAACAAAGACAAAGAGACATCTGAAGACAAGGCCATCACATGTGCAGATACAAGGCAAAAAGAACATCTCATATGTACTAGTGATGCAATTGGGCATGCATTCAACAGGGCTCATGAGGAGTTTGATAAGTCAATTGGAGCCCATGCTCTTAAGGAATTAGAGGCTTCAAAACTACTCAAGTCCATGAAAAAGGAGGTTCTTATTTTTTCTTTAATAAAGATGGATGGGAAATTCAAGTCAGAACTATTGTAGATAATTGATGAGGCTTCCACTACAAGTTTGGTGGCAAAGACTGCTATTATGCATAAAGGTAAAATTGTAGGGGAAGCACCCCTTATAGATTATAAGAGTCCTCGGCTGACAGTATCTATCAAAGGTCATGAGTTTCAAGGAGTTATTGTGGATGGTGGTTCTGGCATTAACTTGATGCCGGAACATACCATGAAAAAGATCAGACTACTTCAACACCTGAAAATTTTACTGTAACATTGGCATACCAAAGCATAGTAAGACCTATGGGAGTGGTCCCGAGAGTTCCAATCACGATACAAGGTACCATCTTTAACTTGGATTTTGTTGTTTTAAAGTTACCAGAGGTAGAAGGAAGTTTTCCCCTCTTAATTGGGAGACCTTGGTTAAGGCATGCCAATGTGCGGCATGACTAGGGCAAGGACACAATGTGGGTAAACCAAGAGGGAAAAGAGTTGTAGCAGATAATCTTAGAAGAAGGACCAGACAATCAGAGAAATACAAGCATGATGCAGACAATTTGTATTTGTATGGAAGAAGAATTGTTGGACAAACCAGAGGCAGATCTAATTGAAGAAGCCAATTTATATGAAGAAGAAAACATGTTGGCTTGGCTCCACGTAGGAGACACATCTACTTGCTATGGGATTTTTCCAAACTCAGGAAGGGAGGAAGCATACGAAGGAAAAGAGGTAATAATTCAAGTAGCTAGGCTGAGAGAGCCAGAAAAGGACCACAGAAGGGGAAAGAAATCTCCTTTATTCAACCAGTTAGAGGAAGCTAATCCTGTGGATTGCAATCAAAAGTAAGGATCAGAGTTAAAAGGTAAGACTAAGAACATAGAAGAGGACTCATTACCACTTCATGAGATCCCTCTAGGATGGATTCAAGAGGAAGAAGTGCAACTAGACATCCATGATGTTCCTGCTTATGATACCGCAGCTATGTGGGACACTGTAACTAAGGATGCGACTGAGGAAGGACTAGATAGCATTGTAAATAGGCATCCAGTGAAGGAGGTTTAGTGGGGCAATGAGGACCAACCGCGTCCCATTTTACTAGCCACATGGATAGGGAATCATCCGGAGGTGTTCTTAAAGGTAACATCTTTCATGAAATCATTCGCAGATGTTTTTGCTTGGCACTATAAGGATTTAGAAAGAGTACCACCTATTTATAAAGAGCACAGAATACCTCTCATAGAAGGAGCAAAACTAGTGAGAGGTAAGAGTTATAGGTTGAATCCTAAATATGTTGAAGCTGTTTATTTGGAAATTCAGAAAATGGAAGATGCAGGAATTATCATCCCTCTAGAGAATTCAGAGTGGCTATCTCCTATGGTAATTGTTCCAAAGAAGAACACTAACAAGATCAAAATCAGTGTGGACTTTAGAGCATTGTAACAATCCCAGATGGATTTCCAATGCCATTTATTGAACAGGTTATAGAAGACGTAGCTGGGCATTCTCTTTACAGCTTCATGGATGGATTCAGTGGATATAATCAAATATCCATCCACCTAGGGGATCAAGAGAAGACACCATTCATCACCCCTTGGGGAACTTATGTATATTTAAAGATGCCATTTGGATTGAGAAATGCTCCAGCTACCTTCACCCAAATCATTTTTGGACCATTGCTACTAGAGTCTCTCAGAATTTTCATGGAAGATTTTTCATCCTTTTCACGTACTCTTGCAGAGAGTCCATTGGATTGTTTAGAGAAGCATCTTATTCAATTACAACAAGTTTTTAAGAGGTGCAACGAAACAAAGTTTAAATTGAACCCAAACAAATGGCATTTTCTAGTGACTGAAGGTACCCTTCTAGGATATGTGGTATCTTCCAAAGGTATGGCACCTGATCTAGACAAAATTATAGCTATATTAAAGTTACCTAGACCTAAATCTCCAAAAGAGGTTCAAAGTTTTCTAGGCCATACGGGGTACCATAGAAGATTTATTAAGATGTATGTAGATATAGCCAGGCCATTGGCTAGGCTTAAAGGCATGGAAGTACATTTTAAATGGGAAGAAGAAGAGGAAAAAGCATATCAAACATTAAGGTCAAGGTTAGTATCTGCTCCCATTCTCATCACACCTGAGTGGTAAAAAATCTTTCATATTCATGTAGATGCCAGTGCATATGTTGTGGGGGCAGTTTTGACCCAACAAAGTGAAGAATTTAAAGTGGACAGACCAATTCACTATGCAAGTCGAATTTTGACCAAAGCTGAAAGGAATTATAGCATCACAGAAAGGGAAACCTTAGCCATGGTTTTTGCTGTCCAAAAGTTTCATCATTGCTTACTAGGAGTGAAATTTGTTATTATGATTGATCACCAACCACTCAAATACTTACTCAACAAACCACAAGCAATTGATAGAATATGGAGGTGGTTATTGTTGTTCCAAGAATTTGATTTTTTTGTAGTCCATCGACTAGGTAAAGAAAATGTCATGGCGGACCACTTATCCGAGATTAACATAATGGATCAAGTAGTTGGGGTAAATGATGATTTTCTAGATGCCAATTTGTTTATTATACAAGCTCAGGGTTGGTATGAGGACATAAAGTATTTTATTACAACTGGAATGTACCCAAAAAAGGCATGCTCAGTGCAAAAGAAGAGGCTACTCATAAGCAACAGACCATTTACAACTATTCAAGGCAAACTATACAAGCATGGGAAAGATGGCTGTTTGAGGAAATGCATAGAAAAGGAGGAGACATGGGATATCCTAACAAGGGCACATGAGGGTCCAGGTGGTGGGCACCTTCCAGGTCATATCATGGGCCAAAGAATTCTAGATGCAGGATTATGGTGGCCCACCCTTTTTAGGGACTCAAATGATAGGGCTAAGATTTGTGACATCGGCCAAAGGTGCGGCCCTAAAGCCACCAAGCCAAGAAATAACCCCCTAATAGTAGCTACAAATTGGCAACCATTTGAGAAGTGGGGATTGCATTTTGTAGGACCTATATATCCTCCCTCGTTCCCATGTGGATATAAAGATTTACTAATTGCAACACACTATGCTACAAAGTGGGCCGAAGCACATGCTTCACCGGATTGCACAACACAGATAATGGCTGATTTTTTATTCAACAATATTTTCTGTAGATTTGGGTGTCCTCTAGAGATCTGCACAAAGCAAGGAACACACTTTGTGAATAAGATTTTATGCAAAATCTTTAAAAGGTATAAAATTACTTCATGCTCTTACTATCCCAGGGCAAATGGCCAAGTTGAGTCCACAAATAAGGTGTTGATTTCCATGCTACTGAAGGAATGTATGCTACAACCCGCGATCTGGGATAAAGATTATCTTGGTACATTGTGGGCATTCAGATTAGCCTATAAAGAAACAACAGTGTTTTCTCCATTCCAACTGGTTTATGGGATAGCCCCCATAGAACCATTTGAGTTCATACATGGCTCGTTCAGAACTGAAGGGGTTCAAACAAAGAGAAGCTCAAAAGTCATAGATAGGCTCTCAACTTTGCATAAATTGGAAGAATCCCACATTCTAGCCTCTAAACAATTACAACAAATTCACCTCAAGAGAAAGGGAACTCATGACAAAAACTTGTGGCCTAAAACTTTGAAGCCAGGTGACTTAGTTCTTTTACACAGACCACAGATGTCTACTCAAGCTAAAGGGAAATGGATCCCACACTAGGGAGGCCCTTTTTGAACTAAAATGATGTTGAATTGGGGTGTTGTGGAGTTAGAGATGCTCAAGGGAGAGGCCCTACCGCTGGTCAATATTTCAAGGCTCAAGGCATATCATCAACACAAATGAAGATAATGGATCACCTGGGTTCTCCAAGTTGTATAGACAATTTTCTTTTACATGAAATTACCCTATCCGTTTCTTTCATTTTTCGCTTAGCTGTTATTTTGTTTTGAATAAACATATCATCCCTTTTCTTTTATTTCCATTAATTTTTCTTTTCCTTGATAAATTTTCACATAAATTTTCAAATATTGAAGCAAATGTTGTGTTGTTTTTTTTTATATGGCCCTCTTTTTCTAAAAAGAACTTTTGATTTTTCCCTTTCATTTAAGTTATCTTTTTGTGGGTAGGATCATATTTGCAAGACCTCTCTTTTAAACCTGATTTATCCCCTCTTTTAAACAGGATTTATCACTTAAACCACCCTTTCATGTTGATTCGCAATCACCTCACTTTAAGTTGGGTGACCTTGGCTACCAATTGGAGTCAAAAAATTTCAATGAGACATCGTCGATCTTCTTGGAGTTCTGCCACCCTGCTTAGTCAAGGTGACTAGTGAATCCATCTTGGCCATTCTTGAATTACATCAAACCACCTCTACCTCCCCTCCATCGCCTCCTCACACTCTCCCTCTTTCATGTGTCACCTCCTCCACCGCCTCCTCCACCTCTTCCCCCCTCCATCATAGCTGTCCTGCCCACTCCACTTCTACCCCCCTCCTCCACCGAATCCACCACCTCTCCACCCCCTCCCCCATAGCTGCCCTGCCACTCCACTTCTACCCCCCCTCCTCCACTACTTCCTCCACCTCGCCCCCCCTCCCCCACCTCTATCTCCCCTCCATCGCCTCCTCACACTCTCCCTCTTTCGTGCGTCACCTCCTCCACTACCTCCTCCACCTCTTCCCCCCTCCTCCATAGCTGCCCCGCCCACTCCACTTCTACCCCTCCTCCTCCACCAGATCCTCCACCTCTCCACCCCCTCCCCCATAGCTGCCCAGCCACTCCACTTCTACCCCCCCTCCTCCATCGCTTCCTCCACCTCTCCACCCTCCTCCACCTCTACCCAACTACCCCACCCCCTCCTATTCTACCCCCCTCCTCCATCGATTCCTCCTGCCTCCACCATCTCCCTCATAGCAGACCCATCCCGCCCTCATCTCCCTCCACGTCCACCTTTCCACACCCTCCTCCACCGTCTCCCCTCCCTCCCCACAGTTCCACACTCCACCACTGCTTCCACCCCTCCACCCAGCCGTCCATCCCCACCTCTTCCCTCCCGCCTCCACCATCTTCCCCCCTCCCCGCAGTGCCACCCACCCCGCCCTCATCTCCCTCCACATCCACCTTTCCCCACCCTACTCCACAGTCTGCGCTCCCTCCCCACAGTTCCACACTCCTCCACCACCACTTCTGCACCTCCACCTATCCCTCCATCCCCACCTCTTCCCTCTTGCCTCCACCGTCTTCCCCCCCTCCCCGCAGCACCACCCAACCCACCCTCATCTCCCTCCACCTCTACCTTTCCACACCCTCCTCCGCCATCTCCCCACCCTCCTCGTAGTTCCACACTCCTCCACCACCGCTTCCGCCCCTCCACCCAACCCTCCATCCCCACCTTTTCCCTCCTGCCTCCATCGTCTTCCCCCCCTCCCCACAGTGCCACCCACCCAGCCCTCATCTCCCTCCACCTCCACCTTTCCCCACGCTACTCCACCGTATCCCCTCCCTCCCCGCAGCTCCACACTCCTCCACCATCACTTCTGCACCTCCACCCAACCCTCCATCCCCACCTCTTCCCTCCCACCTCCACCATCTTCCCCCCCTCCCCGCAGCGCCCCCACCCTACTCCACCTCCACCTCCCCCCCCCCCCCTCCTCCACCGTCTCCCCTCCCTCCCCGCAGTACCACCCGCCCAACCTCACCTTTCCTTACCCACCATCTCCACCCTTCCCCCCTCTACCACGAATCCCACATCCTTCAAGCTCAGCCATCCACTCCACCTCTCTGCTGGCCGCCCCCCGCCACCCCACCACCCTCTTTGTGGTACCCTTACCTAGGCAAAACTCCACAACCCTCCACCTCATTCCTCCCATCTGGCCATCACCACTTGCCAAGACACGTCCACTTCCCACACTATCCCCCCCCACTTCCTCCATAGCATCCCCACCCCCAACCCCTCCAAACAACCACCTCCATCCTTTCCCAAACCTCACTCCACCCACACCGCCTCCTTCCACCTAGCATCACTACATCCGAACTGCGCACCCTCCCTCACTTTCTATTTTTTCCCCACACCCCCTTCAAATCCCTCCCATTAATATCCCTCCACCATCCCCCCCAGCACTCTCCTATTAACACGTATTCAACAGTCTTCCTTCATCAACAGTTCATCAAACGTTCATCAATCGTTCAATAGTCTATTCGCATATTGAATCTCAGCTCATCAACAGTCATTTCAATTCTTGCTATATTCATGGACGAATCTATCACCACAAAGGACCATTCTGACCTTACCCCTTTGGCACTGCATACAACCCAACCACATTATCCCCCTCCTGAGTACACACAACCTGATTCAACCCCTATTGACCACCAACCCCATGCGTCGACCATCTCCCTTCCTCCTTCTCCATCAATGCATAATCGAGATAGCAGTATTCTTCAAATTTCCAATCTTGATCCCCCTTTTCTTAATATCCCCACTTACTTAGTACCATCAGATTCAACTGCGTTATATAGTCCACCTTCCATACCTCGACAAAACTCTCCGTCCATCGCTTCAATTCCCTCCAATTCTCAAAATTATCAACCTAATTCCCCTTCAGCTGATTACGTCCGCATATTTCATCCTGCTGATTTGAGACTCCAGATTCACATTCATTTGTCCTTACCCTCTGTCAAAGTGATTAGCCCTTTTTCTGAAGAAAACCTTCATAATGTGGGTTAGCCAATGTTCTTTTGAATGACCCTACCAATAATAGTGATGTTCCATTCCCGCTCTTGCGGAGGGTCTAGCTCCTCACTAATCCACTTTCGCAACCCCCCTTTTTTATATTCTGGCTTGTCCCCCAATGCCACTATTGACTTTTGTCGAGAACGTTTTGACTACAAAGCCAGATTTTTCATGCGGATGATGTCTATCCTTAATTCGTTCATTTTTTTCTTTCTGCTACGTAGCCCATCTTCTTCCATCCCATGGTCTGACATTAGAATTGCAGACCCTCTTTTTTGCTTCCTCAACGGCCGTCCATACCCTTACGCTGCCTTCATCTATGGATCCTTACAATTAAGATCACTTCGCTTTTGAGAGGCTCTGACTCGGGGCTCTAAATCATTCTCTATTTACTCTGCTCTGTTCCTATCTTGGATATATCAATTACCATCACACACCCCAGTTATCCTTCCTCCTCCGACACACCGGCTTTACTTCCGTCGCCTCACATTCAAACATGGCAAGTTCGAGGCCGTACTAGTGCAATCGATTATCCCTCCACTTCAACCCTCCCTCAATCCCCTCACATCTCGCTTGACTCAGCCTCCGCTTCCACTCCTATCTCCATCCCAAATGATCTTCTTTCCATTCATCTGCAGGCCTTCAGTCATAGCCTCCACACACCTCTAGATAATTTGTCATCTCCTTCCCAAGTCATTTCTCATCAAGCAGTCTCTTCCCAGTCGCTACCTCAACCCGACCCCACTAGTCCTTCCCCTTGGCCTCCTATTCCTACTTCTTTCCTATCTCCCGCTACTGTTGCCCACATCCCATGTATTCCATTTGCTCCTAGTTGTTGAGAAAGGTGGATGGACACTATCAAATCCTGCTTTGTACCAGCCCTTTGATGCTTTAGAGTTGATAAGTGGACCTCCTTAGATTTCAAATGACACCATAAAATGGCCTATGTACTTTGGGAATGATGTATGTAAAGATTGAATCAAAACAGATAACTTCAAACCTCAAGATCTCAAGAAAACCTTCTATTTATGTCCTAACACATGTTGGATCTTTTTCTCAGTATGACCAACACAGTAGGAATTGGAAAAATTCTTTTTAGGGGTATCTAATTAGCTTAGCAAGCTAACTATTCCAAGTGGAATGATATAAAAAGATCAACTATGCTCAGAGAAATCAATTAAGAAAGTAAGCCTTTACCCCCGATTTTTTAGGACTCTTGCAGACTTTGACCAGTGATCACCTCGACGAGCTTTTCTCTGAAATGGCTGAATAGAATCTCTTCAAATTTTGAAAGCCTGTAGATAACTTTGAGCTGGTTCCAACAAGCTTTAGATCTTTGAATTTAGTGGAAAAGTGAGTGTGAGATGCTCTTCACGAGTTGACTGACTTTCAGGTAGTATGACAGAGAACTCAGAAATGGACAATGAAGATTTATGTATTAATAAACACTTGTATACACTACCATTGGCATGAATATCATTGCCTAGTGGTGTAGATAGGTGTGTGCTAGAGTGTAAGCATCACACACTCTCAGAAACAATAATGAGAAGCTTGGGAGTGATGAGTTCTAACCGTGATTTTTTTATGATTACTTTTATAGTGATGAAGTAAAGATTTGAGCTCAAATTCAAACTTTTGGCTCCCTATGATCAAGCTCCTATATCTTAGGAGATATTCTATCAATCAAAGCTAACATTTTATCACGAATTCCTTTTGTTAGGTTTTTTACAAAGATTCCAAGTCAAATGTGACTTTTACAAAGAGGTAAAGTGGTAATTAACTACTAGCATATGTTCCTATGCTTTTCCATGTGTGTATGGACTTCAAGGTATCCTTCAAGCCAAATGTGTAGTCTTGTTAATTGCACCAACAGCTCCCCCTCAAGCCAAGCATTTTGGCTTGGTCTTCATCTTTAATCTTCATGTATATCCTGCAATCCAATCATTGCTTTGAACCTGCAAAGCTTGATTCCATCCAAAGCTTTAGTCAACAAAGGTTCGCATGTTGGTTGATACATAGGTTAATTGAATGTCCTACCATTGTTTTATCCTCTATACTCTACCTCTGTAGAGGATAAAACAACAGTAGGTTGCTTCTTTGAAGACCATGATATTGGCTTGTCACCTGCAAATGAAATGTATCCAGAAGTGCTTCTCCTATCATCCTTGCATCCTGCCCAATCTGCATCTGAGTAGATCTTGATATCAATATCTGAAGTATAAGGGAAATACAAACCATGATGTTGTCTACCCTTGAGATACTTTAGAATTCTTTTGGCAGCTTCTAAGTGAGGTACGCTTGGCTTGTGCATAAACTGACTTAGCACACTAACTCCATATGCAATATCTATCCTTGTTAAGGTAGCATAATTCAAGCTTCCAATTATGCTTTGGTAACCTGTAACATCATCAATTTCATCACCTTCATGGGCACTTAGTTTTAGGTTTACCTCCATTGGAGTACTTGCAACTTTGGCATCCTGCAAATGAAACTTCTTCAACATGTCCTGTATGTATTTTTTCTGAGTAATGTATATTCCAGAGTTAGTATAGACTAACTCAAGCCCAAGAAAATACTTGGCCATAGGTGATAATGTCTCTTCATAGTCAATGCCTTGGGTTTGTGCAAGATCCTTGGCTACCAAGCTGGCTTTGTACCTGTTAATTGACCCATTAGAATTTCTTTTGAGTTTATAGATCCATTTGGATCCTATTACCTTCATGGACTCTTTCTTTGATACTAGTTCCCATGTGTCACTTTCCTTGAGTGCTTCAATCTCCTCATCCATAGCTTCTTTCCATTCTGTCTTGGTCATGGCTTCTTCATATGCTCCTGGCTCTTCAATTGACAAATCATTGGCAAGATAAACAGAGTGTTTAGTAACAAGAGAGGTATATGTGATGAGTTTTTTGCTCTCCCTTTGTGATCTTTTGATTGATTGAGTTGAAGATTCAGGTATGTCTTCAAGTTTCTTCATCTTCATTTTGTCCTTGGACTTCCATGCCTTGAACTCTTCAAGGTTGATTATGTCTTCATCATCTGAATTTGAGTCTTCATTCTGAGTAGGTTCCTTCTTGGCAAGACTTGGAAACTCCTCTTCCAAATCATAGGGTAGTTTAACCTTCCTGCATTCATTCTCATACCAAGAATCATTTTCATCAAATACAACATCTCTACTAACCATGAATCCCTTATTTGAAGGGTTGTAAAACCTGAATCCTTTTTTATTCAAATCATATCCAATAAAGATACACTTCTCAGCCTTAGGGTCTAACTTACCAAGGAATGTGTATATATGCTACACATCCAAATATTCTACAATGGTCTAGTGAGGGTCTCTTACCATGCCATGCTTCATAGGGTGTCATCCCATCAAGTGGCTTAGATGGTAACCTGTTTATGAGATAAGTGGTAGTAGAAACACTCTCTGCCCATAGATATTTAGGTAACTTTTTTTCATTCAACATAGACCTAGTTGTTTCAACAATCAGTCTATTTATCTTCTCTCAGCTACCCCATTCTGTTCAGGAGTATACATTGTGGTGATTTCTCTTTTAATATCTTTGTCCTACAAGAAGTTTTCAAACTCATTGGAGAAGTACTCACCTCCTCCATATGACCTTAGTATCTTCAAATTCTTCCCTGTCTGATTCTCAACAAGTGCAAGCTATTTTTTAAAGCAATTAAGCACTTCATCCTTGTGCTTCATGAAGTACCTTGATCCTGAGATTGAGGGGTCTTTGCTTGGTCCCCATACATCTGTGTGGACAAGTTCTAGGTAGTCCTCATGCATGTAACCTTTCCTTGAGAAGGGTAACCTGTTCCCAAATTGACAAGCATTACATTTATATATCATGTGTTGTTTGGAAACATTGGGTATTCCAATAACACATTGATCCCTGCATATCTGCTTCAAGGTTCTTTCTCCTACATGCCCTAATCTTTTGTGCCAAATCTCAAGCTCTGAAAGTGTTTGATCTTTATAACTATATAGTGCAATATTCTTTGTGTCTTCTATCTCAAAAGTAAAAAGTCTACGTGATTTTTCTCCTTTTGCTATTCTCTTGAATCCATCCCTTGGATCCTCCACAAATGCTCTGAATTGGTTCAATTTGACCTGCAAACCTTTCTCCACAATCGGTCCAACACTCATCAAATTTTGTGTAATGGTTGGTAGATAGAGTACCCTACTCAACAAGTTCCGATTTCCATCACAAGTCTTAACATTTCCAACTTTAACTACTGAGTGCTTGGTGTCATCACCTGTTTGTACTTGATGCTTACCTTTTGGTTCCTCAAGATCAGAGAGTAGTGCTACATTGCCAGCCACATGATTTGAGCATCCTAAGTCAATGTAGAATAGGTGGCATCATTTATACCTAGTTTTGAAGTCATGTTCATGATCAGAAGAGAGTCATCTTGCTCCTCTGTATAGTTGTTGTAGTCCTTTCTGGATTTGAATCCTCCTTGGTAATTGCCATTGTAGTTGTTGTTGTAATTATTGTTGTAGTTGTTGTTGTTGCCTTGGTGATGGTTGAATCTACCTCTTGACTGTGAGATTCTTGTAGTTCCTGAAACACTCATCTGTAGTATGATTTGATAAACCACAAATGTTGCATGGAGAGGAGTTATAGGATCTCCCCCTACCTTGCTTACCTCCTCTGCCCCTTCCTCTTGATGATCTAGCTCTCCTTGCATAGTTGGCTTGGGAGGTAGAGCCTTCAGCTTCCACCTTCTTGTTCTTGCCTTTATCTTTAGACTTTTTATCAGTATATAGGGTAGAAGAGTTATTACCTTTAGATGTGTCTCCATTCTTGTTGAGCTTTGCTTCATGAGTGAACAATTGTCCCATGAGAGTTGTGAGATCTAGAATTTGCTTGTCCATGTAAAGGTCCATGGCAGTGTTGAAGCTTTCCCATTTGTCATCAGCTTTGATCCCATTGATCACTTGCCTTACAACCTGCTCTTCTTCAATCTCTTCTCCTATACTTGCTAACTGATGTGCTACATCTTTAATCTTGGTCACAAATTCTGAAATTGCTTGTTTAGGTTGCTTCCTTAATGTGGTGCCTTCAATCCACAATTGGTTTTTTCTAGCCCTTGTCTTGGAAGAGAAATAAGGTGACAAGGTTTCCCAAGTTTCTTGCGATGTCTTACAGTTCCTAATATGTGGAAAAAGAAAATCAGAGATGGAGTTGAGTGAATAAGACCTTGCTAATGCATCCTTAGCACACCATGTGTTGCGTTTTTCATGTTCTTCCTTTGTTGGCAATCCTCTTGTTTTGAATGAGGGCAATTCCTCATCTCCTGAGATGTATCCATAAAGACTCCTTCCTTGTAGGTATTTCTTCATTCTTAGAGACCATGCCTGATAGTTGTTCCTGTCCAATTTATCAATAAATGAAGGAAAATCATCTCCCATTTTACCTTAGTTTGCTCTGTTACCACTGTTGGGAAAGATGGATGGACACTCCAAGAGATTGAATAGGTACTGCCAAATCCTGCTTTGTATGAGCCCTTTGATGCTTCAGAGTTGGTAAGTGGACCCTAGTTGCTTTCAAATGAAACCATAAAATCGCCTATGTACTTTGGAAATGATGTATGTAAAGATTGAACCAAAACAGATAACTTTGAACCTCAAGATCTCAAGAAAACCTTCTATTTATGTCTTGACACCTACTGGAACTTTTCCTCAGTATGATCAACACACCAGGAATTGGAAAAATTCATTTTCGCGGTATCTAATTAGCTTAGCAAGCTAACTATTCCAAGTGGAATGATATAAAAAGATCAACTATGCTCAGAGAAATCAATTAAGCAAGTAAGCCTTTACCCCCAATTTTTTAGGATTGTTGCAGACTTTGACCAATGATCACCTCGACGAACATTTCTCTGAAATGGCTGAATAGAATCTTTTCAAATTTTGAAAGCGTGTAGATAGCTTTGATCTGGTTCCAACAAGCTTTAGATCTTTGAATGTAATGGAGAAATGACTGAGATATGCTCTTCACAAGTTGAGAGACTTTCAGGTGGTATGACAGAGAACTCAGAAATGAACAATGAAGATATATGTATTGATAAACACTTGTACACAATACCATTGGCATGAATATCATTGCCTAATGGTGTAGATAGGTGTGGGCTAGAGTGTAAGCCTCACATACACTTAGAAAGAGTAATGAGAAGCTCCGGAGTGATGAGTTCTAACCGCGACTTTTTTATGATTAGTTTTATAGTGATGAAGTAAAGATTTGAATTCAAATTCAAACTTTTGCCTCCCTAGGATCAAGCTCCTATATCCTAGGACATATTCTATCAATCAAAGCTAACTGTTTTCCACGAATTCATTTTGGTGGGTGTTTACAAAGATTCCAAGTCAAATGTGAATTTTACGAAGAGGTAAAGTGGTACTTAACCACTAGCATATGTTCATATGCTTTTCCATGTCTATATGGACTTCAAGGTATCCTTGAAGCCAAATGTGTAGGCTTGTGAATTGCACCAACACTAATGCTGATATTCCCTTACCCCGTGCCCTGTTGGAACAAATCAATCACAAATTGATGATTACAAAGAGCTTGAAGTAAGCTTATGATCAGATTGAAGTGAAACTAGACACTTGAGAAAGTGAAGAGATTTCAGAAGTAAAGCCTGTATACATATTTACATTATAGTTGCAAATTCTTGTAACTTGTGTATAGATAATTCTTAGAATGATGAGCAGTAATGTAATAGACACGGGATAAGTCTAGAACCATATGTATTTAAGTCAATGGTGTAAAGAAATACATATGAGAATCATTAGAAGACAAGTGTCATAGAGATAGATGTGAAGAGAGTCATCTTTAGAAAAATAGCGACGAGTATGTCGTAGATTTCTCTCAGTCTGATCATGTGGATCAGAAATCCTTTTGTACACATCTAATCTCGAAGCTAATGAAGCTATGTTAAGAATTTTATGATCTAATTTCTTTCCTATTATGAGAATGATCATTAGGAACATTTGTATGTAGAATCTGCAGATAGACTTCTCAGAGTTGCGCACTTTTCCGTGTTAATGTTTTGCTTAGATCTCAGTGCACAGTGTAAATTTTTTAATGAGTGAGCACTCAAAATCTAGGCTAGAAGGTAAGGAAGCTATGGCTAAAAGCATTTAGCAAAATGGGATCTGTGCTATGAGAAATCAACTTAAGAAGTTGACCATGTCAAAGTCACCATTTTTGGAAGATAGTTTTTTACATACCTTTGATCTTAAGAATCAAATTGAAGTTTTAATGACTCTTTTGAAGGACTAATGGTTGATATGATTGTGCAAAGGTAGCTTGGAGGTATGTATATCATTAGATTGAAGAAATCTGAAGATATGTGCAAGTAATGAAGTCAATCTTTGAAGCAGACTTCTTGAAGAAGGAAAATTCTCACTCAAAGAATTGTTCATGAATGATTTGGTAAGTCAAAGTAACATTTGTGTAAAGTTTGGTCTATAACTGATATAGAGATGCTCTTAGATCAGTATAGATCAAGCCTTTGGAGATTAAGAGGTCTCCAACAGTGGTATCAGAGCTGAAGGTGCAATAGAAGTGAAGTAAAGGCATTGGAAGTTTTGACTGTGGCAGATATTGAAGTTCCTTCTAATTGAAGGTGGATAAGGACAAATTCTTGAAGATAACCTACAAAAGTACAAAGTACGAGTTTGACGGATCAATAAAGATCAAAGCTTTATATCAAAGGGACATTATATTACCATAAATTTGAGTAACTCCAGACATAAGAAGATCAAAGATACGAGAAAGCTTGCAGATTGATAAGTTAGATAGGGAGAACTATCCAGATTGGTCCATGAGGATGGAAGCACACCTCATGAGCAAAGACTTGATGGCATTTGTCATAGCAGAAGAAGAAAATCTTGAGTTTGGAGATCCTAGTATTCCAACTAGGGAAGAGCTTGCAGATTTGAAGACTTGGATGAGGAAGGATGCTCAAGCCAAGAGCATCATTTACATGGCTATAAATCATTATCTTCTACCTCACATTAGAGGATTAGAAAGTGCAACAGATGTGTGGAATGCTTTGGAAGAGCATTTCCAAAACAGAACCAAGTCAAGGAAGTCCTCACTATGGGCTGAATTCACAACTTTCAAGAAGAAGAGCTCACAATCAATTTTTGATTATGTGGCATGAATGAAGGATATTGCAGATAGCTTAGGAGCTGGAGATGAAGAAATTGAAGAAGATAAGTTGGTAAAGCAAATACGTACAGGTCTGAGAGGAGATGAGAAGTGGAAGCCTTTCATATTGTCCATAGAATTGTCACTTGATCACTTTACTCCTGACCTTAATCAATTGCTAGGACACATGCTAACTTTTGAGTAGGGAACTAAGGGAGACAATGATAGAAGTGCAAGTCAAGCCATGTACTCCAAGGACAAGAAAAAGAATGGCAAAGGGAAGCACTCAACTGATGATGAAGGGACCTCAAGTCAAGCTAACTTTACAAAAGGAAAGATGAATTTCAGAGGTAAAGGAAGAGGAGGTAAGAACAAAGATAATACTAAAGCTTGTTGGATTTGTGGCAGAACCAATCATTTGGGAAATGATTGTTGGTATAACAATCAAAATGGTGGAAGCAATAATCAGAGTTATAATCAAAGAGGTAGAGGACGCAGAAACCAAAGAGGCAACTTCAGATGAAGAGGTGGTAGGACATCATATGATAGAGGAGGTGGAAGAAGTTTTCAATCTTAGTCCTACAACACCAATTATTATAATTATGCATGAGATCAAAAGGATTACATGACTCTCATCTTGAATGCAACTCATGAAGCAGTAGGAGAAGATCAAAGGGTGTTTTATATTGACTCAGGATGTAGCAATCATCTAAGTGTCAATATATCATTGATGACTGATATGGAAGCAAAGGTGAATGGACATACAGTTCAAACAGGTGACAACACCAAGCATAAAGTGGAGAGCATTGGATCAGTGAAAACAAAGAGTGGAAGTACACTCTTGAGCAAGGTACTTTATGTTCCTACTATTCCTAAAAATTTGATAAGTGTAGGGCAAATTGTGGAGAAGGGATATGAAGTCAGATTCACAAATGATGGTGTTTATGTGCAAGATCCAAATCAGGGATATAGAAACATAATTGCAGGTAAAAAGGAAAGAAGGTTGTTTACTCTCAAAGTCCAAGGTAATGTGGGACATGCTCTATTTACTTATGGAAGTCAAAAGATCTCTCAATTAGACCTATGGCATAAAAGGCTAGGTCATTTTAATGAGAGAGCCATAAAAGAAATGTCAAGGAATGATGTGGTGCTTGGTTTGCCAAAAGTTGAAGGGCAACACATGGTGTACAAGTGTGAAGCTTGTCAATTAGGTAAAACACACAAAATTTCATACAATAAATCAGGGTACAAGTATTCAAATATGCTTGGATTGATTCATACAGATGTGTGGGTTCCTTCAAGGGACTATAGCATAAATGGATGCAGATATTATGTGTTGTTTGTTGATGATGCAACCAGATGGATTACTTTATATGTAATCAAGGACAAATCAGAAGTCTTCAAGACATTCAAGCATTATCATGCTTATGGAGAAAGGATTACAGGACAAAAGCTCAAGAGGTTGAGATCAGATGGAGGGGGAGAGTATTTCTCTAAAGAGTTTGATAATTATTTGTGGAATGAAGGTATAAAGAGAGAAGTAACTTGTAGGAACTCTCCTCAACAGAATGGAGTTGCAGAAAGAAGAAATAGAACTCTTGTAGAATTTGCAAGAGGAATGATGAAGGAAAAGAATTGTCCAAATTACTTATGGGTAGAAGCTATCAACACTGCAACATACCTTGTGAATGGGTTACCTTGTAAAGCATTGGATGGAAGAACTCCTTATGAAGCATGGTGGGGTAAGAAACCTACTCTTGATCATTGTAAGGTATTTGGATGTTTAGCATATGCTTATGTTCCTTCACAATTGAGACATAAGCTAGAACCCAAAGCAGAGAAGTATGTGTTTATTGGGTATGATGATAGACAGATGGGTTACAGATTGTGGAGTCCATCCACAAAGCAATTTCTTGTTACCAAAGATGTTACATTTGATGAGCAAAGCACATGGTATACAGGGTCAACAAATGATTATGCAGGTGTTGAAGAAATACAAAGGAAAAGGAAGGCAAAAGTAAATGAAGAAGATATTGATGATGTTGACTATAAAAGTAAATTGCAGGATAATGTTGAAGATGGGCCAAGATTTGATCCATAATCAAATGTGGGTGAGACTTCAAGAAGTGCAGAGGTCAGAAGATCCTCAAGGGAAAGAAAATAGCCTATCAGGTATATCTATGATACATCCTTTCTAACAACAAAAGTTTATGCTTACATTCTGAACACAGAAGAGGATCCAATCACATATGAAGAAGCTAAAGGTAAATAGAATTGGGAGAAGGCAATGCAAGAAGAGTATGATTCTCTATTGAAAATGAAACATGGGAATTAGTGCCAAGACCAAAGAATCAGAAAGTCATTGGATGTAAGTGTGTGTTTAAGACAAAAAGGTTTGCAGATGGTAAGGTGTCTAGATACAAGGCTAGACTTGTGGTCAAAGGTTATGCCCACGCTTATGGGGTAGATTATGATGAAACCTTTAGTCCTGTTGCTAAGATGTCTACAATTAGATCATTGATTGCTATTGCTGCTTGTAAAGGATGGTTATCACAATTAGATGTGAAGAATACATTTCTGAATGGATACATTGCAGATCAAGTGTACATGGAGCAACCAGAAGGCTTCATGGATTCAATTGGATCAGATTATGTGTATAACCTCAAAAGAGCTTTGTATGGGTTGAAGCAGGCCCCAAGAGCATGGAATTACAGGCTTGTTAAGTTCTTGAATGAATGTCGATTTCAAGCATCAAAGGCAGATAGTAGTTTGCTAGTGAAGGCACGTGAAAATGGATACATATACATGTGTATTTATGTTGATGATATTATTTTCATAGGTATAGATGCTCAAGGAATCAATGAACTTAAGAAACAAATAGATAAGGAGTTTAAGATAAGTGACTTGGGAAACTTATCTTATTTCTTAGGAAAAATTCCTTTTAGGGGTATCTAATTAGCCTAGCAAGCTAACTATTCCAAGTGTAATGATATAAAAAGATCAACTATGCTCACAAAAATCAATTAAGCAAGTAAACCTTTACCCCAACTTTTTTTAGGACTTCTGCAGACTTTGACTAGTGATCACCTCGACGAACGTTTCTCTGAAATGGCTAAATAGAATCTCTTCAAATTTTGATAGCACGAAGATATCTTTGAATTTAGTGGAGAAATGACTGAGATATGCTCTTCACGAGTTGACAGCCTTCAGGTAGTATGACAGAGAACTTAGAAATGAACAATGATGATATATGTATCAATAATCACATGTATACAA
>CM035421.1:61673757-61678757 GCA_020310875.1 Ceratopteris richardii | reverse complement strand
TGAAATGCTTTTGTACAAGTCTAAGTTGAGAGTTGCTTGACCTCTGTGCAAAGTTTTAGCTTCCAATTGTAATCAAGCTGAGTGAATTAAGTGTAGGAACATTCATATGTGAAGTGTGTTCACTGTTTCCTAAAACAGGCGCAAATTTCGAAGTCAATGTTTTGGTCATTTCTCCTAGCACAGTTTAAAGTTTTGCATGAGTGAGGGCTTAATCTTTAAGTTGGAAGGTAAGCTACTCATGTCTAGAAGCATTTTGTAAAACGGGTTCTATTCAAGGAGAACCAAGTCTTAAAAGTTACAGGTGTAAAGTCCACTGTTATAGATGACAGTTTCTGACATAGGTAACTTGAGAAGTTGATTTCTCAAGTTATACTTAATCTTTTGAAGAGATTCAACTTGGAGTAGATGCGCAATCTCTAGGAGATACTTCATACAAAGTTTCATAAAAAACTTTACACATTTGATAGGTCAATGTGGAGAAATAGTGCAGCAGACTTTTGTGTGTTTCATCTTCTTCACAGATTTGTTAATCTTTTGATAATTAGCAATTGATCCTCTAAATTAGTGAAGTGTTTGACTTATTCTTGGTATAGAGGTGCTCTAATCACAAGAGTAAGTTGTTCTTTTGGAGATTAACATTCTCCATCAGTGGTATCAGAGCAAGAGACATCAATTTGAAGAAAGGAGGATCCCGACTGCTGCAGATTCAAGAAATTCAACACTTGAAGGACTAAGAAGTGAAAGCTTGGAGTCAAAGCTTGAGGAGAAGACTATTTGACATCAAGAAAGGCAAAAGGAGTCCAATTCGAAGTAAAGGTACATACATTGTTTGTAAAGCTTGAAGATTTCAATACACAGGTGGACACAAGATGGGAGAAAGCTTGCAGATTGATAAGCTAGATAGGGAAAACTATCCAGCATGGTCCATGAGGATGGAAGCACACCTCATGAGCAAAGATCTTATATCATTTATTACAGGAGATGAAGAAAAACCTGAGTTTGCAGATCCAAGTATTCCTACTAGGGAAGAGCTTGCAATGTTGAAGACTTGGATGAGAAAGGATGCTCAAGCAAGGAGTATCATCTACATGGCTGTAAATGATTACCTTCTACCTCACATCAGAGGTTTGGAAAGTGCTACAGATGTTTGGAATGCCTTGGAAGAGCATTTCCAAAATACAACTAAGTCAAGGAAGTCCTCACTATGGGCTGAGTTCACAACCTTCAAGAAGAAGAGCTCACAATCAATTTCAGATTATGTGGCAAGGATGAAAGATATTGCAGATAGCTTGGGAGCAGTGGATGAAGATATTGAAGAAGAAAAGTTGGTAAGACAAATACTTACAGGTTTGAGAGGAGATGAGAAATGGAAGCCTTTTATATTGTCTATAGAGTTGTCACTTGATCACTTTACTCCTGACCTTAATCAATTGCTAGGACACATGCTAACCTTTGAGCAGGATCTTAAAGGAGACAATGATAGAAGTACAAATCAAGCTATGTACTCTAAGGACAAGAAAAAGAATGGCAAGGGAAAGCAATCAAATGATGATGAAGGGAATTCAAATCAAGCTAACTTCACAAAAGGGAAGACAAATTTCAGAGGTAAAGGAAGAGGAGGTAAGAACAAAGATAATGCTAAAGCTTGTTGGATTTGTGGCAGAACAAATCATTTGGCAAATGATTGTTGGTATAATAATCAAAATGGTGGAAACAATAATCAGAATTATAGTCAAAGAGGTAGAGGAGGCAGAAACCAAAGAGGCAATTTCAGAGGAAGAGGTGGTAGGACATCATATGGTAGAGGAGGTGGAAGAAGCTTCCAATCTCAGTCCTACAACAATAATTATTACAATTATGCATCAGATCAGAAGGATGACATGACTCTTATCTTGAATGCAACTCATGAATCAATGGGAGAAGATCAAAGAGTGTTTTATATTGACTCAGGGTGCAGCAACCATCTGAGTGGGAATCTATCCTTGATGACTGACATGGAAGCAAGGGTGAATGGACATACAGTCCAGACAGGTGATAATACCAAACATAAGGTGGAGAGCATTGGATCAGTGAAGACAAAGAGTGGAAGTACACTTCTGAGCAAGGTACTTTATGTTCCTACTATTCCTAAAAATTTGATAAGTGTAGGGCAAATTGTGGAGAAAGGATATGAGGTAAGATTCACAAATGATGGTGTTTATGTACAAGATCCAAATCAGGGATATAGAAACATAATTGCAGGTAAAAAGGAAGGAAGATTGTTCACTCTCAAAGTCCAAGGTAATGTGGGACATGCATTATTTACCTATGGAAGTCAAAAGGTATCTGAATTAGACCTATGGCATAAAAGGCTAGGTCATTTCAATGAGAGAGCTATAAAGGAGATGTCAAAGAATCAGGTGGTGCTTGGATTGCCAAATATTGAAGGGCAACATATGGTGTACAAGTGTGAAGCTTGTCAATTAGGTAAAGCACATAAGAGTTCTTATAACAAATCAGGGTACAAGTATTCAAATATGCTTGAATTGGTTCATACAGATGTATGGGGTCCCTCAAGGGGCTATAGCATAAATGGATCCAGATAGTATGTGTTGTTTGTTGATGATGCAACCAGGTGGATTACTTTGTATGTAATCAAGGATAAATCAGAAGTTTTCAAGACATTCAAACATTTTCATGTCTATGCAGAAAGGATCACAGGACAAAAGCTAAAGAGGTTAAGATCAGATGGAGGGGGAGAGTATTTCTCAAAAGAGTTTGATGATTATTTGTGGAATGCAGGTATCAAAAGAGAAGTGACTTGCAGGTACTCCCCTCAACAAAATGGAGTAGCAGAAAGGAGGAATAGGACTCTTGTAGAGTTTGCAAGAGCCATGATGAAGGAAAAGAATTGTCCAAATTACTTATAGGCAGAAGCTATTAACACTGCAACATACCTTGTGAATAGGTTGCCTTGCAAAGCTTTGGATGGAGGAACCCCTTATGAAGCATGGTGGGGTAAGAAGCCTAGTCTTGATCATTGTAAAGTATTTGGATGTATTGCATATGCTTATGTTCCTTCACAATTAAGACATAAGCTAGAACCAAAAGCAGAGAAGTATGTGTTTATTGGATATGATGATAGACAGATGGGTTACAGGTTGTGGAGTCCATCTACAAAGCAATTTCTTGTTACTAAAGATGTGACATTTGATGAGCAAAATATGTGGTATACAGGATCACCAAATGAGTATACAGGTGTTGAAGAAATACAAAGGAAAGGAAAGGCAAAGGTAAAAGTTTGTGAAGAAATTGTTGATGAAGTTGACTCTAGATGTAGAGTGCAGGATCATGTAGAAGAAGGGCCAAGATTTGATCCAGAATCAAATGAGGCTGAAACTTCAAGAAGTGCAGAAATCAGAAGATCTACAAGGGAAAGGAAAGAACCTATAAGGTATAGTTATGATACATCTTTCCTAACAACAAAAGATTATGCATACATTGTGAAGACAGAAGAAGATCCAACCACTTATGAAGAAGACAAAGGTAAACAGAATTGGGAGAAGGCAATGCAGGAGGAGTATGATGCTCTACTTGAAAATGAAACTTGGGAACTAGTACCAAGACCAAAGAATCAGAAGGTCATTGGATGTAAGTGGGTATATAAAACAAAGAGGTTTGCAGATGGTAAGGTGTCTAGATATAAGGCTAGACTTGTGGTCAAAGGTTATGCCCAAACTTATGGAGTAGATTATGATGAGACCTTTAGTCCTGTTGCTAAGATGTCTACAATTAGGACATTGATTGCTATTGCTACTTGCAAGGGATGGAAATTATCACAATTGGATGTGAAAAATGCATTTCTAAATGGATACATTGCAGATGAAGTATATATGGAGCAACCAGAAGGCTTCATGGAATCAAATGGATCAGATTATGTGTGTAAGCTCAAGAGAGCTTTATATGGGTTGAAGCAAGCCCCAAGAGCTTGGAATTACAGATTGGTCAAGTTCTTGAATGAATGTGGATTTCAAGCATTAAAGGCAGATAGTAGCTTGCTAGTGAAGGCAAGTGAAAATGGATACATTTACATGTGCATTTATGTTGATGATATTATTGTTACAGGAACAGATGCTCAAGGAATTAATGAACTCAGAAGACAAATAGAGAAGGAGTTTAAGATAAGTGATTTGGGAAACTTATCTTATTTTCTAGGAATGCAGATTGTGTATACTCAACATGGAGTATATGTTTCACAAGAGAGATATTTGAAGAATCTTTTAGTCAAATTTAACATGGAAGATTGCAGGACCTCAACTACACCATTGGAGGTAAATCATAAATTAAGCAGGTATGGAGGTGAAGAGTTCAATGACATGAAGAAATATCAGAGTTTGGTAGGTAGTCTAATCTATGCTACCTTAACAAGGCCAGATCTATCATATGCAGTAGGTGTGTTGTCACAATTTATGCATTGTCCAAAGAAGACTCATTGGATTGCAGCCCAAAGGGTACTCAGATATATCAAAGGAACCCTAAGTGAAGGTTTGTATTATGGTTTCACTTCTGACACAAGAATCAAAGTGTTTAGTGATGCAGATTGGGCAGGTGACTCAGATGATAGAAGGTCTACTCATGGATATCTATGTTATGTTGGAGACAAGTTAGTGTCTTGGTGTTCAAAGAAGCAACATACAGTTGCTTTATCATCCACAGAAGCTGAGTATAAGGGAATGGTAGAAGCTGCAAAAGAAGTCATATGGTTGAAGACCTTGATGAAAAGTTTTGAGTTTGATCATAGTACTCCAATAATTTTTGGAGACAATATGAGTTCTTTGTATTTGGCAGCTAACCCTGTTTTTCATGCCAGGACTAAGCATATAGAGATTCAGTATCATTTCTTGAGGGAAAAGGTACTAGATAAAGAGATTGAAGTGATGTACACTCCAACAAAAGAACAAGTGGCAGATATGATGACAAAGAGTCTGGATGGACCTAAGTTACAAAGGTTTAAAGACATG
>CM035421.1:61641257-61646257 GCA_020310875.1 Ceratopteris richardii | reverse complement strand
TCAGACTTTTCAAGAATATGCAACATTGTTTCGAACTCACTTAAGCAGCTGCCTTCGGCACATGCTAATCTACCGGACGATGTTATAACCCAATGGTTCATTAACGGACTGAATCCATAGTTAAGACAAATCATGATCATTCGCTGTGTGGGCAGAATGACATTGGACACAGTAATTGCGATGGCCCTACAACTGGAGCACAAAGTTGGAGCATTTACAGAGGACTTGGAATGGTTGAAAGCGAGTAAGAACGTAGCGGATGATCCGGCCAAACAGGTGTATTGTACCAAGTGCAAAAATCCAGGGCACACCAGTTCTACATGTGCCCTTAACCAGATGTATTGTGCCATCTGTAACACAACAGGACACTCAACGGAAACCTACGCGTATAATGCCAAGGTGCAGGGTAGAGCAGCTCTAAATGCCATCATACAGGAACAAGATCAGCCAGCAACCCATTACATGCCGCCACAGATGCGAACCAATCAGTCGCAAGGATATAGGAATTACCGGGGTCAACGGAACACCAATTTCAATTCAAATCGATGGGAAGCGGGTACAATAGCAAAGGTTACCTCTCTTCCACCCCCTCGATGTCATTTTTGCGGTGAGGTTGGCCACATCCGTAGATTCTGCAAGGAAGCAGCAGAGTACGAAAAAAGGAAGGAGCGACAAAATCCAATGACCAACATGGTTTATATTTCACCAGTCGAGTCACAAGCAACTGTTGTGCAGACAAGATCGGGTAAGCTGTTGCAACCAGCAGCTGAAGTGTTCAAGCGTGGTATCCGTAAGCAGCACTAAATGTTTGCAAAGGCTACTCAATGGACAGCTAGAGCCGACTGTGTTTCTTGATCCGATTCCGGTAACACAGGTCCCTCTGCCACAAGCAAGATCGAATGAACAAAATTCTGCCCCAACAACATTAGAATCATCATCAGAATCGGTGAGAATTACGACCCAAACAGATCAGGTATGGAAGATCCTATCTAAGTCTTCAATCACACTCCCTTTGGGACAGTTTCTCACCTTAGTGCCAAGAGTAAGGCAGCAATTTCAACAGCAGGTTAGCCCCGGGTCTTCATGTACTCTGGCGACTGCCACCATACAACTCGAAATTGATTCTACGATGGATCATTCAGTCCCATTGATCACCGTGTGTCATAAAAACCAGAAGATTGCCCAAGTGTTTATTGATGGCGGGTGGGGTGTGAATATTGCAATAGCAGCGCTCTGCAAGAAATTGGGTTGGACCCAAATTGAACCCGTACAATTTTTTGTACGAATGGTAGACCAATCCCGAGTTCATCCAGTGGGACTAGTACATAATATTCTGATTACCTTGTAGGGTACCACATTTAAAATGACTTTTGTAGTCCTAGAATTACCAGAATCCAGTCTCGACTACAACTTACTTTTCGGTCGACCATGGTTGAAGCAAGCCAAAGTTATACAGGATTGGTCAGCCCAAGAGTTAATTTTCAAAGACCATCACAGGAAATATGTAGTTAAATTGGATGATATGCAACCCTGTGATCTTCATGCAGGACCATACGTATCGGAGCTGGTCCATATGTTGGATGGAAAATCTGATGATGAGGAAGAGGCGTTCCTAAAGACCAATAAGGATCTGATCTCATTAGGTATTGTCGATCTCTAGTCGGTAGCAAACAAGTGGAGTCCCGCAGCGTGTACAATCATACTAGTGATCGGAGATGCGGAAGCAGATGATACTGTAGCTATGGATGAAGCCACCTTATGTCAACTCTTGTAGTCAGTTGATGATTTGGTAAACCTGGACAATTTTATGTACCGGAAGATCAATTAGTAACATATAATTTAGGTGACACGGTCAGCCCGCGACCAGTTAAGAGCAAGGCACGATTAGCAGAGACATTGCTTGGGATTATAGAGACATGAAAGGTCTTGACCCACTGATTTATCAACATCGGGTAGTGCTCAAACCGGATGCGAGGCCCATCAAACAATCTAGTTACAGAATCAACCCCAATTATGCAGCACAGGTCAAAGCAGAACTTGATCGGTTATTGAAGGTGGGATTCATTGTGCCAATTGAGCATGCTGAGTGGATATCTCTAATAGTGATCGTCTCGAAGAAAAATAAACAGTTGCATATCTATGTTGATTACCAAAAACTGAATGCTGCCACTGTATTGGATCCATTCCTTCTCCCCTTTCTCGATATAATGCTCGATCCGGTAGCAGGGCACGAGATGTATTCTTTTCTGGATGGGTACAGTGGATATAATCAGGTGAGGATGGCAGAACAAGATATACCGAAGACAACTTTTATCACAAACTGGGGTGTCTATGCTTGTACCGTAATGTGGTTCCGTTTACAGAATGCTCTGAGTACATTCCAAAGATGTATGCAAGAAGTGTTTTTCCCTTATTTGACCACGTTTATGCAAGTATATCTGAATGATTTTTCCTTATTTGGCAAGATGTTGGTGCACTTGTATCATTTATGGTGTTGTTTTGAAAAATGCAGAGAGTACAGATTATGTTTAAATCTGACCAAATCTGTTTTTGCGGTCTCCTGTGGTAAACTGCTCGGCCATATTATCTCTCAACAAGGAATATAGGTCGATCCGGATAAAGTAGTAGCCGTGTTGGAGGCACCAATCCCAACGACATCGAGACAAGTTATGCGCTTTCTGGGCCAAATCAGGTGGCATGGCAGACATTTACGGTGGTTAGCTCATTTAGCGGCACCACTTAATCGGCTTATGACTAGTGCTTCGTGAAAGTATGAATGGACTCTAGAGTGCCAAAATGCATTTGATCAGTTGAAGGTCTTATTGACACAAGCCCCGATCTTGGAACCACCAGATTGGGAACGACCGTTCCATGTCTTCATGGATGCATCAGATATTGTGATTGGTAGTGTCCTCATGCAACAAATTGATAAATGGTTTCGGCCTGTGTACTATGCGAGTCGCTGATTAGCTCCTCTAGAGAAAAATTACTCTCTGATAGAACGTGAATGTCTTGGATTGGTGGACTCTGTTAAGAAATTTCGGTACTACTTGTTGGGCCATAAATTTACTTTCCATGTGGAACATGCTACACTGGTGTACTTGGTTCGGCAACAACATTTAGGTGGAAGACTGGCTTGATGGGTTTTGCTATTACAGGAGCTTGATTATGAACCTATTCATCGACCCGGCACAACACTTGCCTTGACGGATTTTCTATCTCGATTGGGTTCTGATGAGTCTCTGGTAGGGGTTGATGACACTACACCGGCAATTTATGTTACCGAGCCAACTACTGAAGAATCTGCAGAACCTCCCCTTGCTCCTACATACTACGATACGTTACTAACTTTCCTCACTAATAGGTGTCTCCCTCCTCATACTCCCCCTGCTCTGCAGCGGAAACTTGTAGTTTACAGTCGAAGATTCCGGTTGATTGTGGGTCAACTGTATTATCTTGATCATATTGGTGTTTTACTTAGATGTATCCCTCCACATGAAGCAGCATCAGTTATTGCAATGGCTCATTCGTTACCCTCCGATGGAAACTTCAGAGCTGATCTTACTCACAAGAAAATTCTTCAAAGTGGGATATGGTGGCCTACAATGTACCGAGATGTGGTTTAGTTTGTGCAGCAGTGTGATGCCTTTCAATGGTTTGGACAAACATTACAGCGGCACTTCTTTCCCCTTCAACATGTCTTACCTTTGGAACCCTTTTAGAAATGGGGTTTAGACTTCATTGGTCCAATAACACCACCAGCTACCCTCACCAAGAACCGCTATATCTTAACTTGTACAAATTATGCCACTCGGTGGGGGAAGCTTGGTCTTTACGTTCTGCCACAGCTGTTTCGGTGGCCAAATGTTTGATGAAGGATGTCTTTCCGTGATATGGGTTACCTCTAGAACTAGTGATGGATCAAGGAACAGATTTTGCCAATAACTTAATGCAAGTGTTGACTCAAACTTTTCAAATTATGCACAAATTCAGCTTACCGTACTATCCACGTGCTAATGGTCTGGTTGAAAGTACCAATAAGATGCTGTTGAATATGCTCCGCAAATTGCTTTAGGAATGTCCGAAACGTTGGGACCAGTTACTACCTGTACTTTTGTGGGCTTACCGGACTATGTACAAGGTAGCTACTGGTATGACCCGTTCAAGCTTGCTTATGGATTGGAAGCTATTGCATTGATGGAAGTAGTAGTGCCGAGCCTACGCGTGGCCTTAGCTCAGAAATTGCTGCCGGAAGACTCTTTGCCATTTTGATTGGATGCACTCAGATCATTGGATGAACACCACTCAGAAAGTTTTATGGTTCTTCAAGAAGTTTAGCTTCGTCAAGCCCGTACCCATGATCGTTTCCTCAAGAACCCTGTTTTTACGGTTGGCCAACTTGTCTTATTCTATAATGCTAAAGCCAACCGATCTGCCAGAAAATTTAAATTACGGTGGTTTGGTCCATACCGGATTGCTGAACAAGTGGGACCAGCAACTTTTTGGTTGGCGACCTTAACAGGTGTTCTCTTGCCAAAAGTGCTTAATGGTTCGAAGCTGCACCCATATCACCAACCGCCTGATAACCGCTGACGTGTACTCAGTCTTGTTTGCGAGTCACTTGTTTTTCTTTTTCTCCCCGTATTTTGGTTGACCACTGGCCATAATCTCCTCGTTTTGGGTATCTAACTATGATTAATTGCCGCCTTGTTTTACTGTTTCTGCTCGTACATGCATACCGTAATTATGAAAGATATCTTTTCAATACCGCGTGATGATTAGGGTTTTCGACCGCCTAATACTGCCCATGCTTCTACTTAATCTTGTTTCTTTTACCGATAATCACTATTGTGTTTGTGTGATTGTGCGATCTTTGTCTTCTGTGTTCTTGTGTTTACTTGTGCGCACCATGGAAGCACTATCGAATGTCGCTACTTTTTGTGCAGGTCACGCTCCAGAAGTGAGTGAGTATTTGTGCAGTCGTGGTTTGTTGGGCTTCA
>CM035421.1:61633757-61636257 GCA_020310875.1 Ceratopteris richardii | reverse complement strand
CTCTGTAGAGAATAAAGCAAGTGTGTGTTGCTTCTTTGAACAGCAAGAAATTAACTTATCTCCCACATAACACAAGTATCCATATGTTGATCTTCTATGATCAGGATTACCTGCCCAATCTGCATCACTATATATTTTGATGTTTGTATCTGATGTAAAACCATAATACAAACCCTCTTTGAGTGTACCCTTAATGTACCTCAACACTCTTTGTCCTGCAACCCAATGTTCTTTCCTAGGGCAATGCATGAATTGAGACAAAACTCCAACTGCATATGACAAGTCAGGCTTAGTTAATGTAGCATAGATCAGACTACCAACCAAAATTTGATATAACTTCATGTCCTTGAACTCTTGTCCTCCATATCTGCTTAGCTTGTGATTTACTTTCATTGGAGTAGGTGCTACCATGCAATCATTCATCTTAAATTTGATCAACAAGTTTCTCAAATACCTTTCTTGAGTCACATACACTCCATGTTGAGTGTATGAAATCTCCATGCCCAAGAAATATGACAAATCTCCCAAATCACTGATTTTGAACTCTTTCTCCATTTGCTTCTTTAGGCTTTGAATGCCTTTCTCATCTGTACCTGTAAGAATTATATCATTAACATATATGCACATGTAAATGAATCCACCATCACTTGCTTTAACAAGCAAGCTATTATCTGGCTTTGATACTTGAAATCCAAGTTCTTTCAAGAACTTCACAAGTCTATAATTCCATGCCCTTGGGGCCTGCTTCAAACCATACAAAGCTCTCTTGAGCTTCCACACATGATCTGGATACCTTCCATCTCTGAATCCTTGAGGTTGCTCCATGAAAACATCATCTGAAATGTAACCATTTAAAAAAGCCTTCTTCACATCTAATTGACACAATTTCCAACCTTTACATGCAGCAATAGCTATGAGTATCCTGATGGTTGTCATCTTTGCCACAGGACTATAGGTCTGATCATAATCTATACCATAAGTTTGAGCAAAACCCTTCACAACAAGTCTAGCTTTATACCTAGACACACTTCCATTTGCAAATCTCTTTGTCTTGTAGACCCATTTCCATCCAATGATCTTCTGGCTATTTGGCTTAGGAACCAACTCCCATGTCTGATTCTCCATCAATGCATCATATTCTTCGTGCATAGCTTTCTCCCAATTTTCCTTAGCTTTTGCTTCTTCATATGTAGAAGCGTATTCATCTGCCTTTATCATGTAAGCATAATCTTTGGTAGCCAAAAAAGAAGTGTCATAGCTATACCTTGTAGGTTGCGACTTGTGTCTTGATGACCTTCTGAGTTCTCCACTCCTTGAGGATTCTGGTTCATCACACTCAGGATCAAATCTTGGCATTTCTTCAACTTCAACCTGCACTTCATTGTTCTCCTCTTCATCAAATATCTGAACCTTTGATTTACCTTTCTTTTGATTCACAACTTCTTCATCATCTGCATTAATATTGATTGTACCTGCAAACCAAGTACCTTGCTCATCAAATGTAACATCCTTTGATACAAGGAATTGTTTTGTGGATGGACACCACAACCTATATCCCATCTGCTTATCATCATAACCAATGAATACATATTTTTCAGCTTTAGGTTCCAACTTGTGCCTTAATTGTGATGGCACATATGCATATGCCAAACATCCAAATACTTTGCAATGGTCTAGAGTAGGTCTCTTACCCCACCATGCCTCATATGGTGTCATACCCTACAAAGCTTTACATGGTAACCTATTGACCAAATAAGTAGCTGTATTTATAGCCTAAGCCCACAAATAATTTGGGCAATTTTTCTCCTTCATCATGGATCTTGCAAACTCAACAAGAGTTCTATTCCTCCCTTTTGCTACACCATTTTGTTGAGGAGAGTACCTGCAAGTAATTTCTCTTTTTATACCTTCATTCCACAAGTAATCACTTAACTCATTAGAGAAATACTCTCCCCCTCCATCTGACCTTAGTCTCTTCAACTTATGACATGGAATTCTCTTTGCATACACATGATAGTGTTTGAATGTATTGAACACCTCTGACTTATCTTTGATCACATAGATAGTGATGCATCTGGTAGCATCATCAACATAAATCACATAATACATTGAACCATTGATACTGAAATCCTTTGATGGCCCCCACACATCTGTGTGTACCAATTCAAGCTTCTCTGAATACATAAAGCCATGCTTGGAATAAGATTGCTTATGAGCCTTACCTAATTGGCATGCCTCACATTTGTATGTCATATGTTGACCTGCAACATTAGGCAATCCAAGCACTGAACCATTGTTAATCATATCTTTGATACCTCTTTCATTGAAGTGTCCAAGCCTCTTGTGCCAAAGATCTAACTCAGAGATCTTATGTCCTCCATAAGTGAACAAGGCATGACCAACATTACCTTGAATCTTCAATGTGAACAATCTTCCTTCTTTCTTCCCTGAAACAATTTGTTTATACCCATTGCTAGGGTCTTCGACAAACACTCCTTCA
>CM035421.1:61611257-61623757 GCA_020310875.1 Ceratopteris richardii | reverse complement strand
TTGATGTTTGTATCTCATGTAAAACCATAATACAAACCCTCTTTGAGTGTACCCTTAATGTACCTCAACACTCTTTGTCCTGCAATCCAATGTTCTTTCCTAGGACAATGCATAAATTGAGACAAAACTCCAACTGCATATGACAAGTCAGGCCTAGTTAATGTAGCATATATAAGACTACCAACCAAAATTTGCTATAACTTCATGTCCTTGAACTCTTCTCCTCCATATCTACTTAGATTGTGATTTACTTCCATTGGAGTAGGTGCTACCCTGCAATCATTCATCTGAAATTTGATCAACAAGTTTCTCAAATACCTTTCTTGAGTCACATACACTCCATGTTGAGTGTATGAAATCTCCATGCCCAAGAAATATGACAAATCTCCCAAATCACTGATTTTGAACTCTTTCTCCATTTTCTTCTTTAGGCTTTGAATGACTTTCTCATTTGTACCTGTAAGAATTATATCATCAACATATATACACATGTAAATGAATCCATCATCACTTGCTTTAACAAGCAAGCTACTATCTGCCTTTGATACTTGAAATCTAAGTTCTTTCAAGAACTTCACAAGTCTATAATTCCATGCCCTTGGGGCCTGCTTCAAACCATACAAGGCTCTCTTGAGCTTGCACACATGATCTAGATACCTTCCATCTCTAAATCCTTGAGGTTGCTCCATGAAAACATCATCTCAAATGTAACCATTTAAAAAAGCATTCTTCACATCTAATTGACACAATTTCCAACCTTTACATGCACTAATAGCTATGAGTGTCCTGATGGTTGTCATCTTTGCCACAAGACTATAGGTCTCATCATAATCTATACCATAAGTTTGAGCAAAACCCTTCACAACAAGTCTAGCTTTATACCTAGACACACTTCCATCTGCAAATCGCTTTGTCTTGTAGACCCATTTGCATCCAATGATCTTCTGGCTATTTGGCTTAGGAACCAACTCCCATGTTTGATTCTCCATCAATGCATCATATTCTTCCTGCATAGCTTTCTCCCAATTTTCCTTACCTTTTGCTTTTTCATATGTAGAAGGGTCTTCATCTGCCTTTATCATGTAGGCATAATCTTTGGTAGCCAAAAAAGAAGTGTCATAGCTATACCCTGTAGGTTGCCATTTGTTTCTTGATGACCTTCTGAGTTCTCCACTCCTTGAGGTTTCTGGTTCATCACACTCAGGATCAAATCTTGGCATTTCTTCAACTTCAACCTGCACTTCATTGTTCTCCTCTTCATCAAATATCTGAACAATTTACCTTTCTTTTGATTCACAACTTCTTCATCACCTGCATTAATATTGATTGTACCTGCAAACCAAGTACCTTGCTCATGAAATGTAACATCCTTTGATATAGGGAATGGTTTTGTGGATGGACTCCACAACCTATATCCCATCTGCTTATCATCATAACCAATGAATACATATTTTTCAGCTTTAGGTTCCAATTTGTGTCTTAATTGTGATGGCACATATGCATATGCCAAACATCCAATTACTTTGCAATGGTCTAGAGTAGGTCTCTTACCCCACCATGCCTCATATGGTGTCATACCCTGCAAAGCTTTACATGGTAACCTATTGACCAAATAAGTAGCTATATTTACAACCTTAGCCCACAAATAATTTGGGCAATTTTTCTCCTTCATCATGGATCTTGCAAACTCAACAAGAGTTCTATTCCTCCTTTCTGCTACACCATTTTGTTGAGGAGAGTACCTGCAAGTAATTTCTCTTTCTATACCTGCATTCCACAAGTAATCACTGAACTCATTAGAGAAATACTCTCCCCATCCATCTGACCTTAGTCTCTTCAACTTATGACCTGTAATTCTCTCTGCATACACATGATAGTGTTTGAATGTATTGAACACCTCTGACTTATCTTTGATCACATAGATAGTGATCCATCAGGTAGCATCATCAACATAAATCAGATAATACCTTGAACCATTGATACTGAAATCCTTTGATAGCCCCCACACATCTGTGTGTACCAATTCAAGCTTCTCTGAATACATAAAACCATGCTTGGAATAAGATTGCTTATGAGCCTTACCTAACTGACATGCCTCACATCTATATGTCATATGTTGACCTACAACATTAGGCAATCCAAGCACTGAACCATTGTTAATGATATCTTTGATACCTCTTTCATTGAAGTGTCCAAGCCTCTTGGGCCAAAGATCTAACTCAGAGATCTTATGTCCTCCATAAGTGAACAAGGCATGACCAACATTACCTTCAATCTTCAATGTGAACAATCTTCCTTCTTTCTTCCCTGAAACAATTTGTCTATACCCATTGCTAGGGTCTTCCACAAACACTCCATTGGTGAATCTAACTTCATAACCTTTTTCAACAATTTGTCCTACACTTATTAGATTCTTAGGAATTGTAGGAACATACAAGACCTTACTCAAGAGAGTGCTACCATCCTTGGCCTTCACTATTCCAATTGACTTCACATTGTGCTTTGTATTGTCACCTATTTGAACCACATGATTAGTTACCCTATTTTCCAAATCAACCATCAAAGCTATGTTGCCACTCAGGTGATTGCTACACCCTGAGTCAATAAAAGACTCTTTGGTCTTCACTTTGCATTTCAAAGTTGCATTCATTATCAATGTTGAATCCTCCTTCTGATCTGAGGCATAATTGTAGTAGGTATTGTTGTATTGTTGACTTTGGAATCCTCTACCTGCATTTCTTCCAAAGTAACCTCTACTACCTCTACCTCGGATATTACCTCTTTGATTTCTGCCACCTCTTCCTCTTGAATTAAAATTCTGATTATATCCACCATTATTCTGAGTATTATGCCAACAATCATTAGCTAAGTAATTTGTCTTACCACAAATCCAACAAGCTTTGACTCCATCTCTATTACTCCTGCCTCTTCCTCTACCTTTGCCACCTCCTCTTCCTCTTAGGAAGTTGGCTTGGCTAGTTGTACCTTCATCCTCATTTGCTTGTTGCTTTCCCTTGATATTCTTCTTCTTATCCTTTGAATACATTGCATGACCTGTACTCTTCTCACCTTCACCTTTGACATCCTGCTCAAAGGTTAACATATGTCCTAGCAACAAATTTAAGTCAGGAGTAAAATAATCAAGTGATAATTCAGTAGACAAAATGAATGGCTTCCATTTGTCATCATCTCTCAAGCCTGTGAGGATTTGCCTTACCAATTTATCATCCTCAATGTCTTCATCAACAGCTCCTAATGCATCTGCAATGTCCTTCATCCTTGTTACATGGTGGAATAGGCCTCTTTTCTAGTGAAATAATTCATTCTGAACTTTCTGAATTTCATTATGGGGATAATGCTTAGAACGAATAATAAGGTCATTTTATGCATGTAGGAAAAATTTTGGGTTGACAAGTTTCATATTCTCTCTCTAGACCTTAATTGCATCATGTTTTCCAGTGGGATTTTGAAGGTGAAGATGAAAGAATTAAGGAAAACTCTGTATGAGGGAAAGGTAGAGCAAGTAGAAGAGAATAAAAGTGCTTGTGTGAGATTTTTCTGAATCATGTTCTAAGTACCTCGTTCAGGGTCCTACGTTTAGTTCATTGTAAGAAAATGCCTTGATTTTACTCTCTCTCTAGAATTTTAAACCTTGCAGGGCTCAAAAGTGGCATTTGGAGGTGGATTTGGACCTCGGACGTCTGTAACACTATTGTGCAGATCGAAAAATTGAATAAAAGTGATTCTCATGCTCACATGTCACCATGTCTAATTATGTATGTTTTCGGATATGTCTTCTTGGTGTTTTTCTGCTATTTTTGACAGTATGCTAAAGAAACGAAGTACACTACGATCGCATGGCTTTTTGTGAAAGTTTTGGAGAAACTCAACTTTTTCTAAATTTGGTGGATCGCACACTTCTTTGGGGAGCACGACTGCGATCAAACGGAAAAAGATAAGAAGGCCAGCGCATCAACATGGAGGACACATAGAAATCTGAGAATTACCTTGTGATTGAGAGTATGATTGAGAGTGAGAGTGAGAGTGAGAGTGTGATTGAGAGTGTGAGTGAGAATGCGATTGTGATAGCTCGAGGGTGGTCGGGAGGTAGAGGCTTTTTCAAGAAGCTATTGTCCAAAGCTACTATAAACATTGATTCACATTTATAATATCGAAATTCTTCCTTCTCTGCGTCATATTTGTTCTACTCTTCCGCATCAGATTTTCTTTTACCTTGTGCAATCTCTGCGTTCTTCTCTCCACTGTTATTTCTGAGTAATCGAAAGATTGTGATTGGGGATAGATTGTGATTGGAGATATATTGTGACTGAGGAAACGCAGCATAGTCTGAGATGGATTGAGAGGCCTTCTTCTTGAAAGTGGTAAATTCTGCCCACAAGGATGCCTTTCTTGACTTTGTGGTGTTTTGGAAATGCTCCTCCAAAGCATTCCATATATCACTTGCACTTTCAAGACCTCTAATATGAGGTAGCAAGTAGTCATTGACTGCCATATAGATAATGCTCCTAGCTTGAGCATCTCTTTTCATCCAATTCTTCAAATCTGATAATTCCTCCCTAGTTGGAACACTAGGATCTCTAAACTGAGGCGTTTATTCTTCAACTGTAATGTAACCTATCAAGTCTTTGCTCATAAGATGAGCTTCCATCCTCATTGACCATGCTGGATAGTTTTCTCTATCCAATCTCTCTATCTGAAGAGAATCACCCATCCTTTCTTCTCCTGTGTATTGAATTCTTCAAACTTTATAAGTAACAGATCTACCTTTACTTCGAATGATACTCCTTTTGTCTTCCTTGATGTCGTATGACCTCCTTCTCAAGCTTTGTCCTCAAGCTTTCACCTTTTGAACCTTCAAATGTTGAATTCTTTGCAGCTTCAGCAGTCAGGATCCTCCTTTGTTCAATTCTGATGCTTCCTGCTCTGATACCACTGATGGAGAGTGTTAATCTCCAAACGAAAAAGATACTCTTGTAGTTAGAGCACCTCTATAACAAGAGTAATTCAAACCTTCACCAATTTTAGAGGATCAATGATCAATTATAAAGATTTTGAAAAATCTGTGAAGGAGATGACTACATAGAAAGTTTGTTGCACATAATTCACTCATTTCCTTATCAAATGTGTGAAGTTTTTTATAAAACTTTGTATGAGGTGTCGCCTTTAGATTGCTCACCTTGTCCAAGTTGAATCACTCCAAAAGATTCAGTAGATCTTGAGAAATCATCTCAACAACTCACCTATGTCTAAAACTGTTCTTTTAAGAAGTAGATTTAGACACCTATAACTTTTAGCACTTGGTTCTCTAAATCTAGAACTTGTTTCTACAAATGCTTTTAGAGACAAATAGCTTACCTTCCAACTTAAAGATTGAGTGCTTTCTTGCTCGAAACTTTACACTGTGGAAGGAGAATTGATCAAAACATTTGTATCAAATTTTGCACCTCCTACAGCTTCTATTCTTTCATTTACACATGTAAATGTTCCTACACTCAATTCTCTCAGCCTGATCACAATTAGAAGTTGAAACTTTGTACAGAGGTCAATCACCTATAGACTTACACGTGTACAAAAGCATTTCACAAAAGATCTAACACAGAAGGAGAAAACTAAAAAATATCGGGTGCAACATTTTCTTCATTTTTGAGAATTTCACAACAGAGTGATGAGAGAGTCTTAACTCACTTCTAAGATGTCTAATGACACATACAACTTCTCATTACTCTATTCTCATGCTCTCTCATACTTGCCCCAACATTCTTCATAATATATATATATATATATATATATATATATATATATATATATATATATATATATATATATATATATATATATATATATATATATATATATATATAGATAGATAGATAGATAGATAGATAGATAGATAGATAGATAGATAGATAGATGGATAGATAGGTAGATAGATGGATGGATAGATAGATAGATACATAGATAGATAGATAGATAGATAGATAGATAGATAGATAGATAGATAGATAGATAGATAGATAGATAGATAGATAGATAGATAGATAGATAGATAGATAGATAGATAGATACATAGATAGATAGACAGATAGATAGATAGATAGATAGATAGATAGATAGATAGATAGATAGATAGATAGAAAGATAGATAGATAGATAGATAGATAGATAGATAGATAGATAGATAGATAGATAGATAGATAGATAGATAGATAGATAGATAGATAGATAGATAGATACATAGATAGATAGATTGATAGATAGATAGATAGATAGATAGACAGATAGATAGATAGATAGATAGATAGATAGATAGATAGGCATGTAGCTAGACAGATAGATAGATAGACACTACAACATATTAGGGGCATACCGACGTTACCCATACCGACGGTCACCCTTCGGCGTCGGTATGACCGTTGAAAATGCTTGAAAAACCACGGATGCAATACCGATGGTCTTTTAATTGTCGGTATAGACGGCGTCGGTATGCGCACCGGTATAGGCATCGGTACTTTATTGAAAGTTACTGATGCTTATACGGAGGCTTATACCGATGCTCACACCGAGGCAACTTTTAACTGGGCTCGAGAGCAAAAATTCGACATCTGCTTGCATTTTGAACCAAAGTTTGCTACTGTCGAGTTTGCGCGCGCGAACTACATTCTGAACCTATTGTGTACACACATCTCTCTCTTTCTCTCTCTTTCTCTCTCTTTCTCTCTCTCTCTCTCTCTCTCTCTCTCTCTCTCTCTCTTTCTCTACATCTCTGTTTCTCTAGATCTGAAATTTTGGTAAGAATTGGACATACTGTAGCACCCTTTCTCTTTCTGTGTGTTTTCCCTTTTCTAATTTCTCTTCTCTTTCCTTTTGCAAGAACTTTTTGGCATCAAATCTTTGGAATTCGACGAAGGGCAACATTAACTCGACCTTGATGACAATGCTCCAAACAATTACATCGATGTAAGTGATTGTTTTGTTTTCGATTGATATAGAGTGAGATAGAGAGAGAGATGAAAGAAAGAGAGAGAGATGAAAGAAAGAGAGAGATCTAGAGAAACATAAAGAGAGAGAGAGAAGGAGAAAGAAAGAGAGAGAGATGAAAGAGAAAGATAGAGAGAATGTGAAAGAGAGAGAGAGATGAAATAGAAAGAGAATGAGACAGAGAGAGAGATTCATACATACATACACACACATATGCATAGACATACTCACATACATATTACATACACACATACGTATTACATACACACTCACATACATATTACATACACACATGCATATACATACACATACATATTACATACTCACATGCATACACACATATACATACATACATGCATATTACATACAAACATGCATATTACATACACACATGCATATTAGATACACACATGCATATACATACACACACATATTCATTCTCATACTCACATACATACATACATGTATACACACACATACATACACTCATGTACACACACACATCTATACATAGACACATGCATATGCATACATACATACACACATATTTGCATGTACACACACACATACATACATACATACACACATGCATATTACATACATACTCACATATGTATACACACACATATGTGCATACACACATGCATATGCATACATACATACACACACATATGCATGTACACACACATACATACATACACACATGCATATTACATACACACACACACATATATATACACACTCACATATGTATACACACATGCATACATGCACATACACATACACACACATCACATATACATACACACATACACACGTGTACATGTTTTAGGGTTAGGGTTTTAGGATTAGGGTTTTTGAAGGAGATTTTTGGCATCAGTTCTTTGGAATTCGACGAAGGAAAACACTAAGTGGACTTTGACGACAATGCTCCAAAGAATTACATCAATGTAAGTGATTGTTTTGTTTTCAATTGATATAGAGTGAGATAGAGAGAGAGAGAGATGAAAGAAAGAGAGAGATACATACACACATATTTGCATGTACACACACATACATACATGCATACACACATGCATATTACATACACACACATATAAATACACACTCACATATGTATACACACACATATGTGCATACACATGCATATGCATACATACATACACACACATATGCATGTACACACACATACATACATACACACATGCATATTACATACACACACATATATATAAACACATTCACATATGTATACACACACATGCATACATGCACATGCACATACACACACATCACATATACATACACACATATACATGTTTTAGGGTTAGGGTTTTAGGCTTAGGGTTTATGAATTTCTCTTTTCTTTTGTTTTGCAAGAGATTTTGGCATCCATTTTTCGGAATTCGACGAAGGAAAACACTAAGTGGACTTTGACGACAATGCTCCAAACAATTACATCAATGTAAGTGATTGTTTTGTTTTCGATTCATATAGAGTGAGATAGAGAGAGAGAGACAGAGAGAGAGAGGGAGATGAAAGAAAGAGAGAGATACATACACACATATTTGCATGTACACACACATACATACATGCATACACACATGCATATTACATACACACACACATATAAATACACACTCACATATGTATACACACACATATGTGCATACACATGCATATGCATACATACATACACACACATATGCATGTACACACACATACATACATACACACATGCATATTACATACACACACACATATATATACACACTCACATATGTATACACACACATGCATACATGCACATACACATACACACACATCACATATACATACACACATATACATGCTTTAGGGTTAGGGTTTTAGGCTTAGGGTTTATGAATTTTTCTTTTCTTTTGTTTTGCAGGAGATTTTGGCATCAGTTTTTTGGAATTCGACGAAGGGAAACACTAAGTGGACTTTGACGACAATGCTCGAAACAATTACATCATTGTAAGTGATTGTTTTGTTTTCGATTGATAAGAGTGAGATAGAGAGAGAGAGATGAAAGAAAGAGACAGATACATACACACATATTTGCATGTACACACACATACATACATGCATACACACATGCATATTACATAAACACACACATATAAATACACACTCACATATGTGCATACACATGCATATGCATACATACATACACACACATATGCATGTACACACACATACATACATACACACATGCATATTACATACACACACACATATATATACACACTCACATATGTATACACACACATGCATACATGCACATACACATACACACACATCACATATACATACACACATATACACATATACATGTTTTAGGGTTAGGGTTTTAGGCTTAGGGTATATGAATTTCTCTTTTCTTTTGTTTTGCAGGAGAATTTGGCATCAATTTCTTTGAATTCGACGAAGGAAAACACTAAGTGGACTTTGACGACAATGCTCCAAACAATTACATCAATGTAAGTAATTGTTTTGTTTTCGATTGATATAGAGTGAGATAGAGAGAGAGAGATGAAATGAAGAGAGGGATACATACACACATATTTGCATGTACACACACATACATACATGCATACACACATGCATATTACATACACACACACATATAAATACACACTCACATATCTATACACACACATATGTGCATACACATGCATATGCATACATACATACACACACATATGCATGTACACACACATACATACATACACACATGCATATTACATACACACTCACATATATATACACACTCACATATGTATACACACACATGCGTACATGCACATACACATACACACACATCACATATACATACACACATACACACATATACATGTTTTAGGGTTAGGGTTTTAGGCTTAGGGTTTATGAATTTCTCTTTTCTTTTGTTTTGCAGGAGATTTTGGCATATTTTTGGAATTCGACGAAGGAAAACACTAAGTGGACTTTGATGACAATGCTCCAAACAATTACATCAATGTAAGTGATTGTTTTGTTTTCGATTGATATAGAGTGAGATAGAGAGAGAGAGAGATGAAAGAAAGAGAGAGATACATACACACATATTTGCATGTACACACACATACATACATGCATACATACATTCATATTACATACACACACACATATAAATACACACTCACATATGTATACACACACATATGTGCATACACATGCATATGCATACATACATACACACACATATGCATGTACACACACATACATACATACACACATGCATATTACATACACACACACATATATATACACACTCATATATGTATACACACACATGCATACATGCACATACACATACACACACATCACATATGCATACACACATACACACATATACATGTTTTAGGGTTAGGGTTTTAGGCTTAGGGTTTATGAATTTCTCTTTTCTTTTGTTTTGCAAGAGATTTTGGCATCAGTTTTTTGGAATTGGACGAACGAAAACACTAAGTGGACTTTGACGACAATGATCCAAACAATTACATCAATGTAAGTGATTGTTTTGTTTTCGATTGATATAGAGTGAGATAGAGAGTGAGAGATGAAAGAAAGAGAGAGATACATACACACATATTTGCATGTACACACACATACATACATGCATACACACATGCATATTACATACACACACACACATATAAATACACACTCACATATGTGCATGCACATGCATATGCATACATACATACACACACATACATACATACACACATGCATATTACATACACACACCCATATATATACACACTCACATATGTATACACACACATGCATACATGCACATACAGATACACACATATCACATATACATACACACATACACACATATACATGTTTTAGGGTTAGGGTTTTAGGCTTAGGGTTTATGAATTTCTCTTTTTTTTTGTTTTGCAGGAGATTTTGGCATCAACTTTTTGGAATTCGAAGAAGGAAAACACTAAGTGGACTTTGACGACAATGCTCCAAACAATTACATCAATGTAAGTGATTGTTTTGTTTTCGATTGATATAGAGTGAGATAGAGAGAGAGAGAGATGAAAGAAAGAGAGAGATACATACACACATATTTGCATGTACACACAAATACATACATGCATACACACATGCATATTACATACACACACACATATAAATACACACTCACATATGTATACACACACATATGTGCATACACATGCATATGCATACATACATACACACACATATGCATGTACACACACATACATACATACACACATGCATATTACATACACACACACATATATATACACACTCACATATGTATACACACACATGCATACATGCACATACACATACACACACATCACATATACATACACACATATACATGTTTTAGGGTTAGGGTTTTAGGCTTAGGGTTTATGAATTTCTCTTTTCTTTTGTTTTGCAAGAGATTTTGGCATCAATTTTTTGGAATTCGACGAAGGAAAACACTAAGTGGACTTTGAAGACAATGCTCCAAACAATTACATCAATGTAAGTGATTGTTTTGTTTTCGATTGATACACACATATTTTCATGTACACACACATACATACATGCATATTACATACACACACATATAAATACACACTCACATATGTATACACACACATATGTGCATACACATGCATATGCATACATACATACACACACATATGCATGTACACACACATACATACATACACGCATGCATATTACATACACACACACATATATATACACACTCATATATGTATACAGACACATGCATACATGCACATACACATACACACATACACACATATACATGTTTTAGGGTTAGGGTTTTAGGCTTAGGGTTTTAGGCTTAGGGTTTATGAATTTCTCTTTTCTTTTGTTTTGTAGGAGATTTTGGCATCAGTTTTTTGGAATTCGACAAAGGAAAACACTAAGTGGACTTTGACGACAATGCTCCAAACAATTACATCAATGTAAGTGATTGTTTTGTTTTCGATTGATATACAGTGAGATAGAGAGAGAGACATGAAAGAAAGAGAGAGATACATACACACATATTTGCATGTACACACACATACATACATGCATACACACATGTATATTACATACACACACACATATAAATACACACTCACATATGTATACACATACATATGTGCATACACATGCATATGCATACATACATACACACACATATGCATGTACACACACACACACATACATACACACATGCATATTACATACACACTCACATATGTATACACACACATATGTGCATACATTCATACATACACACACATATGCATGTACACACACACATACATACATACACACATGCATATTACATACACACATATTAATAGACACTCACATATGTATACACACTCACATATCTATACCCACACATGCATACATGCACATACACATACACACACATCACATATACATACACATATACACAC
>CM035421.1:61586257-61596257 GCA_020310875.1 Ceratopteris richardii | reverse complement strand
TTCACACAAGAATAATGCACTCAGATATTTCCACATGAACATGTGTTTTCTATTAGAGAAGATGTGTACAAAATGACTCGGCCTCACTTCGCTCATAGTCATGAGAACTCTCCTATACTAAGAAGTTTCTCCTTACCATCTCTCTCAGATGAATACCCGACATTTAAGGTTGTGTTATTCATCTCTACATACGCAATCTTTGGCATCTTCTACACATACATCTACTTCTCCCTATGGGATTCTATTGTGGACTCTCTATGCGCTCACTTATTTCGGTTCTATACACTCTCTTATATATACAATTTTTGATCCGGGTTTCAACAAACTCATAATTCTAGAAGTTTCTACTCTGTATATTACAGGCGTGAATTGGCCCCTTCACTAAGGCTTTGATTTTTTGACTGCTTTGTTTTTTGCTTTTCTTTGTCTTTCCTTTTCTTCAGGTCTTTATGTCTAATTAGTGAGTGAATCTTCAACAGCTCCCCCTCAATCACTCATTAGCATCTTTTGGTCTTTCATATATCCTTCTTTTCTTTTATTCCTGCCATTTCTTTGAATCTGCTTGTCTTTATTCCATCCAAGCTCTTTGTCAGAATATCTGCAATCTGATCTTTCATAGGAGTGAATACTATTCCAATCCCCTTCTCCATTACCTTTTCCCTCAGGAAATGATATTTAATCTCTATGTTTTTTGTTCTTGCATGAAATACTGGATTTGCTGCAAGATACAATGAGCTCATATTATCTCCATGTATGATAGGTATACCTTGATCAATACCCATGCTTTTGAATAAGGTCTGCATCCATATCACTTATCTCCTAGGTATAACATATACCCGATGTGTTGACCTTCTTTCAGCTTGACTTCCTCCCCAGTCTGAGTCACTGTATGCTCTCAGCTTTATATCTGATGTAAAAGGATAATATAATCCTTCCTTTATAATTCTTTTGATATATCTAAGAACTCTTTGTCCTGCAACCCAATGTTGATCCTTCACACAATGCATGTGTTGGCGACCTCTTAATCTCCAAAGGCTTGATCTATACTGATCTAAGAGCATCTCTATATCAGTTATAGACCAAACTTTACACAAATGTTACTTTGATTTACCAAATCATTCATGAACAATTCTCTGAGTGAGAATTTTCCTTCTTCAAGAAGTTTTCTTCAAAGATTGACTTCATTACCTGCACATATCTTCAGATTTTTTCAATCTAATGATATCCATACCTCCAAGCTACCTTTGTGCAATCATATCAACCATTAGTCCTTCAAAAGAATCATTCAAACTTCAATTTGATTCTTAAGTTCAAAGGTATGTAAAACACTGTCTTCCAAAAATGGCGACTTTGACATGGTCAACTTCTTAAGTTGATTTCTCACAGTACAGATCCCGTTTTGCTAAATTCTTTTAGCCATAGCTTCCTTACCTTCTAACTTAGATTTTTAATGCTAACTCATTAAAAACTTTACACTCTGCACTAAGATCTAAGCATAACATTAACATGGAAAAGTGCGCAACTCTGAGAAGTCTATCTGCAGATTCTACATACAAATGTTCCTATTGATCATTCTCACAGTAGGAAAGAAATCAGATCATAAAATTCTGAACATAGCTTCATTAGCTTCCAGATTAGATGTGTACAAAAGGATTTCTTATCCACATGATCAGACTGAGAGAAATCTACGACATACTCCTCACTATTTTTCTGAAGATGACTCTCTTCACATCTATCTCTATGACACTTGTCTTCTAATGATTCTCACATGTATTTCTTTACACCATTGACTTATATACATATGGTTCTAGACTTATCCCACGTCTATTACATTTCTCCTCATCATCCTAAGGATTATCTATACTCAAGTTACAAGAATTTCCAACTGTAATGTACATATGTATACAAACTTTACTTCTGAGATCTCTTCACTTTCTCAAGTGTCTCTACTTTCACTTCAATCTGATCATAAGCTTACTTCAAGCTCTTTGTAATTATCAATTTGTGATTGATTTGTTCCAACAGCTCCCCCTCAACCACTAATTGTGATTATTCCATTCTTCTTCACTCCTGCCATCTCCTTGAATCTTTGTAGCTTAGGTCCATCCAAGCTTTTTGTTAACATATTTGCAACTTGTTCTTTTGTTGGAGTATACATCACTTCAATCTCTTTATCAAGTATCTTTTCTCTCAAGAAATGATACTGAATCTCTATATGCTTAGTCCTGGCATGAAAAACAGGGTTAGCTTCCAAATATAATGAACTCATATTGTCTCCAAAAACAATTGGAGTACTTTGATCAGTTCCAAAACTCTTCAACAAGGTTTTTCACCATATCACTTCTTTTGCAGCCTCTACCATTCCTTTATACTCAGCTTCTATTGATGACAAAGCCACTGTATGTTGCTTCTTTGAGCACCAAGAAACTAGTTTATCTCCAATATAACAGAGATACCCATGAGTAGACCTTCTATCATCTGAATCACCTGCCCCATCTACATCAGTAAACACTTGATTCTTGTATCATAAGTAAATCCATAATACAAACCTTCACTTAGGGTTCCTTTGATATATGTGAGTACCCTTTGAGCTGCAATCGAATGAGTCTTCTTTGGAAAATGCATAAATTGTGATAACACACCTACTGCATATGATAGATCTGGCCTTGTCAAGGTAGCATAGATTAAGCTACCTACCAAACTCTGATATTTCTTCATTTCATTAAATTCTTCACCTCCATACCTACTCAATTTATGATTTACCTCCAATGGTGTGCTTGAAGGCTTGCAATCCTCCATGTTGAATTTGACTAGAAGATTCTTCAAGTACCTCTCTTGTGTAACATATACTCCATGTTGAGTATATACAGTCTGCATTCCTAAGAAATAAGATAAGTTTCACAAATCACTTACCTTAAACTCCTTGTATATTTGTTTCTTAAGTTCATTGGTTCCTTGAGCAACTGTACCTGTGACAATAATATCATCAACATAAATACACATGTATATATATCCATTTTCACTTGCCTTCATTAGCAAGCTACTATCTACCTTTCATGCTTGAAATCCACATTCATTCAAGAACTTAACAAGCCTGTAATTCTTGGAGCCTGCTTCAACCCATACAGATTATGAGCTTACACACATAATCTGATCCAATTGAATCCATGAAGCCTTCTGGTTGCTCCATGTATACTTCATCTACAATGTATCCATTCAGAAATGCATTCTTCACATCTAATTGTGATAACTTCCATCCTTTACAAGCAGCAATAGCAATCAATGATCTAATTGTAGACATCTTAGCAACAGGACTAAAGGTTTCATCATAATCTACCCCATAAGTCTGGGCATAACCTTTGACCACAAGTCTAGCCTTGTATCTAGACACCTTACCATCTGCAAACCTTTTTGTTTTATACACCCACTTACATCCAATGACTTCTGATTCTTTGGTCTTGGCACCAATTCCCATGTTTCATTTTCAAGTAGAGCATCATACTCTTCTTGCATTGTCTTCTCCCAATTCTGTTTACCTTTAGCTTCTTCATATGTGATTGGATCCTCTTCTGTCTTCACAATGTAAGCATAATCTTTTGTTGTTAGAAAGGATGTATCATAGCTATACCTGATAGGCTCTTTTCTTTCCCTTGAGGATCTTCTAACCTCTACACTTCTTGAAGTCACAGCCACATTTGATTCTGGATCAAATCTTGGCCCATCTTCAACATTATCCTGCAATTTACTTTTATAGCCAACATCATCAATATCTTCTTCATACACATTTACTTTTGCCTTCCCTTTCCTTTGTATTTCTTTAACACCTGCATAATCATTTGTTGACCATGTATACCATGAGCTTTGCTCATCAAATGTAACATCTTTGGTAACAAGAAATTGCTTTGTGGATGGACTCCACAATCTATAACCCATCTGTCTATCATCATACCCAATAAACACATACTTCTCTGCTTTGGGTTCTAGTGTATGTCTCAATTGTGAAGGAACATAAGCATATGCTAAACATCCAAATACCTTACAATGATCAAGAGTAGGTTTCTTACCCCACCATGCTTCATAAGGATTTCCTCCCTCCAATGCTTTACAAGGTAACCTATTCACAAGGTATGTTGCAGTGTTGATAGCTTCTGCCCATAAGTAATTTGGACAATTCTTTTCCTTCATCATTGCTCTTGCAAATTCTACAAGAGTTCTATTTCTTCTTTCCGCAAATCCATTCTGTTGAAGAGAGTACCTGCAAGTTACTTCTCTCTTTATACAAACTCTTTAGAGAAATACTCTCCCCCTCCATCTGATCTCAACCTCTTGAGCTTTTGTCCTGTGATCCTTTCTGCATAAGCATGATAATGCTTGAATGTCTTGAAGACTTCTGATTTCTCCTTGATTACATATAAAGTAATCCATCTGGTTGCATCATCAACAAACAACACATAATATCTGGATCCATTTATGCTATAGTCCCTTGAAGGACCCCACACATCTGTATGAATCAATTCAAGCATATTGGAATACTTGTACCCTGATTTATTGTATGAACTTTTGTGTGCTTTACCTAATTGACAAGCTTCACACTTGTACACCATGTGTTGCCCTTCAACTTTTGGCAAACCAAGCACCACATCATTCCTTGACATTTCTTTTATGTCTCTCTCATTAAAATGACCTAGCCTTTTATGCCATAGGTCTAATTCACACATCTTTTGACTTCCATAAGTAAATAGAGCATGTCCTACATGACCTACAATTATGTTTCTATATCCCTGATTTGGATCTTGCACCTAAACACCATCATTTGTGAATCTGACTTCATATCCCTTCTCCACAATTTGCCCTACACTTATCAAATTTTTAGGAATAGTAGGAACATAAAGTACCTTGCTCAAGGGTGTACTTCCACTCTTTGTTTTCACTGATCCAATGCTCTCCGCATTATGCTTGGTGTTGTCACCTGTTTGAACTGTATGTCCATTCACCTTTGCTTCCATATCAGTCATCAATGATATATTGCCACTTAGATGATTGCTACATCCTGAGTGAATATAAAACACCCTTTGATCTTCTCCTACTGCTTCATGAGTTGCATTCAAGATGAGAGTCATGTCATCCTTTTGATCTGATGCATAATTATAATAATTGTTGTTGTAGGACTCAGATTGAAAACTTCTTCCACCTCCTCTAGCATATGATGTCCTACCACCTCTTCCTCTGAAGTTTCCTCTTTGGTTTTTGCCTCCTCTACCTCTTTGATTATAACTCTGATTATTGCTTCCACCATTTTGATTGTTATACCAACAATCATTTGCCAAATGATTGGTTCTGCCACAAATCCAAAAAGCTTTAGTATTATCTTTGTTCTTACCTCCTCTTCCTTTACCTCTGAAATTCATCTTTCCTTTTGTAAAGTTAGCTTGACTTGAGGTCCCTTCATCATGAGTTGACTGCTTCCCTTTGCCATTCTTTTTCTTGTCCTTGGAGTACATGGCTTGACTTGCACTTCTATCATTGTCTCCCTTAATGTCCTGCTCAAAAGTTAGCATGTGTCCTAGCAATTGATTAAGGTCAGGAGTAAAGTGATCAAGTGAAAATTCTATGAACAATATGAAAAGCTTCCACTTCTCATCTCCTCTCAGACCTATAAGTATTTGCCTTACCAACTTATCTTCTTCAATGTCTTCATCTACAGCTCCTAAGCTATCTGCAACATCCTTCATTCTTGCCACATAATCAGAAATTGATTGTGAGCTCTTCTTCTTGAAAGTTGTAAATTCAGCCCATAGTGAGGACTTCCTTGACTTGGTTGTGTTTTGGAAAAACTCTTCCAAAGCATTCCACACATTTGTTGCACTTTCTAATCCTCTAATGTGATGTAGAAGATAATCATTTATAGCCATGTAAATGATGCTCCTGGCTTGAGCATCCTTCCTCATCCAAGTCTTCAAACTTGCAAGCTCTTCCCTAGTTGGAATACTAGGATCTCCAAACTCAAGCTTTTCTTCTTCTCGTGTGATGAATGCCATCAAGTCTTTGCTCATGAGGTGTGCTTCAAACCTCATGGACCAAGCTAGATAGTTCTCCCTATCTAGCTTATCAATTTGCAAGCTTTCTGCCATCTTTGATCTTCTTTATTGATCCTTTGAACTCATACTTTGTACTTCTGCAAGTTATCTTCAAGAATTTGTCCTTGTCCACCTTCAATTCAAAGGAACTTCAATATCTGCCACAGTCAGAACTTCCAATGCCTTTACTTCACTTGTATTACACCTTCAACTCTGATACCACTGTTGGAGACCTCTTAATCTCCAAAGGCTTGATCGATACTAATCTAAGAGCATCTCTATATCAGTTATAGACCAAAATTTACACAAATGTTACTTTGATTTACCAAATCATTCATGAACAATTCTCTCAGGGAGAATTTTCCTTCTTCAAGAAGTATGCTTCAAAGATTGACTTCATTACCTGCACATATCTTCAGATTTTTTCAATCTAATGATATCCATACCTCCAAGCTAGATTTGTGCAATCATATCAACCATTATTCCTTCAAAAGAATCATTAAAACTTCAATTTGATTCTTAAGATCAAAGGTATGTAAAACATTGTCTTCTAGAAATGGCGACTTTGACATGGTCAACTTCTTAAGTTGATTTCTCACAGTACAGATCCTGTTTTGCTAAATGATTTTAGCCATAGCTTCCTTACCTTCTAACTTATATTTTGAATGCTCACCCATTAAAAACTTTACACTGTGCACTGAGAACTAAGAAAAACATTAACACGAAAAAGCGTGCAAGTCTGAGAAGTCTATCTGCAGATTCTACATACAAATGTTCCTATTGATCATTCTCACACTAGGAAAGAAATTAGATCATAAAATTCTGAACATAGCTTCATTAGCTTCCATATTAGATGTGTACAAAAGGATTTCTAATCCACATGATCAGACGGAGAGACATCTCCGACATACTCGTCGCTATTTTTCTGAAGATGACTCTCTTCACATCTATCTCTATGACACTTGTCTTCTAATGATTCTCACATGTATTTCTTTACATCATTGACTTATGTACATATGGTTCTAGACTTATCCCACGTCTATTACATTACTCCTCATCATCCTAAGGATTATCTATACTCAAGTTACAAGAATTTCCAACTGTAATGTACATATGTATACAGGCTTTACTTCTGAAATCTCTTCACTTTCTCAAGTGTCTACTTTCACTTCAATCTGATCATAAGCTTACTTCAAGCTCTTTGTAATCATCAATTTGTGATTGATTTTTTCCAAAAGCATGAACTGTGAGAGAACTCCTATTGCATAACTAAGATCCGGTCTTGTTAGCGTAGTATAAATCAAAATTCCCACTAAAGATTGATATCTTCTCATATCTTTAAACTCTGCACCATTATATTTGCTGAGTTTATGATTGACTTCAAGCAGTGTTGATGCTTCTTTGCAATTCTCCATGTTGAACTTCTTCAGTAAGTTTAGGAGATACCTTTCTTGTGAAAGATACACGATGATCTGTATATGTGACTTCCATTCCAAGAAAGTATGATAACTTTCCTAGATCACTGATCTTAAACTCTTTTTCAAGCAATCTCTTTACCTCCTTGATTCCTTCATCTAAGATACTTGTGATTATAATGTCATCTACATAAATACAAATGTAGATCATACCTTCATCTGTTCTCTTGATGAGTAGACTTGCATCTAACTTCAAACTTTGGTATCCAAGGTCATTGAGATACTTCACAAGTCTGTAATTCCAAGCTCTTGGAGCTTGCTTCAATCCATAGAGTGCTCTTCTTAGTTTGCAAACATGATTTGGGTAACTGGAACTGAAAAACCCTTCAGGTTGTTCCATCTAGACTTCATCTGATATGTATCCCTTCAGAAATGCATTCTTTATATCCAGCTGACTTAGCTTCCATCCTTTTGATGCTGCTATAGCAATCAATGTCCTTATGGTTGACATCTTTGCCACCAGACTAAATTTCTCATCATAATCTATGCCATATGTCTGAGCATAGCCTTTGACAACCAATCTAGCTTTGTATCTGGCTATTCTTCCATTTGCAAGTTTCTTAACTTTGTAAACCCATTTATTTCCAATCACTTTCTTACCATTTGGTTTTGGAACAAGATCCCAAGTCTTGTTTTCCTCCAGCGCTTTGTACTCCTCCTTCATTGCCTCTTCCCATTGTTCTTTACCTTTTGCTTCACTGTAGTTATGAGGTTCTTCATCTTCCTTTACTAAGTATGCATAGTTTTTCTGAGTCAAATAAGAAGTATCATAGGAATACCTTGTCGGTTGTTTCCTTACTCTATTTCACCTTCTTGGTTCAAACTCTTCATGTATATCTGAATACACATCTTCATCAAATCTTGATCCATCTTCGTTTCTCATACCTGATCCGATCCTGGATGTACTTGCCTGCATATGATCTTCATCTCCATTTACATGCATATGTGATTTACCTTTTTCATTTCTTCTTATCTCTTCTTCAAGTGTTTCAACACTATGCTCTTTATATGTATACCAGATCTTTCCTTCATCAAATGTCACATCTCTGGAAATAGTAAACTGTTTGGTTAAAGGACTCCATAACCTGTAACCCATCTGCTTTTCATCATATCCGATGAACACATATTTCTCAGCTTTTGGTTCATGCTTATGTCTTAACTGTGATGGTACATAAGCATAAGCGACTGACCCAAACACTTTACAATGATCAAGTGTTGGTTTCTTACCCCACCAAGCTTCATAAGGGGTCATCCCATTTAAAGTTGTACATGGTAATCTGTTTACAAGGTATGTAGCTGTATTTACAGCCTCAGCCCAAAGATGATTTGGACAATTCTTCTCTTTTAGCATTGCTCTTGCAAACTCAACTAGAGTTTCCTTTCTTCTTTCTGCTACTCCATTTTTTTGTGGTGTATACCTGCAAGTTATTTCTCTTTTGATACCTGCATTCCACAGATAATCATTGAACTCTCGAGAAAAATATTCTCCTCCTCCATCAGACCTTAGTCTTTTGAGTTTCTGTCCTGTAAGTCTTTCAACATATGCATGAAAATGTCTGAAAGCTCCAAATACTTTTGATTTCTCTTTCAAAACAAAAAGAGTTATCCATCTTCTTGCATCATCAATAAAAAGAACATAATACCTTGAACCACTGATAGATCCTTCTTTTGTCGGTCCCCATACATCTGTATGTATGAGCTCTAGCACACCATCGTGTTTGTAGCCATTTTTTTGAAATGGTAACCTGTGGGCTTTTCCCATCTGACAGGCTTCACATTTGTGAATCATATGTTGGTTCTTCATGTTTGGTAATCCTCTCACGGATTGTTTCTCCACCATAGCTTCGATTCCCTTTTCATTAAAGTGTCCTAACCTCTTATGCCAGAGGTCCAATTCTGTAAACACTTCATCACCATGTGTGATCAATGCTTGACCAACATTCCCTTGTACTTTAAGAGTAAAAAGTCTACATTCCTTTTTACCATGGACAATTTGTGTACTCCTTCATTTGTAAACCTGACTTGAAAACCTTTTTCTACTATCTATCCCACACTGATTAGATTCTTTGGGATTGTTGGAACATACAAAACATTTGTTAGCAGGTCAGCTCCATTCTTACACTTTACCTTTCCAATTGACCTTACATTATGTTTTGTATTATCACATGTCTATACTGTATGATTTGAAATACCTCCTTCTAGTTTTGATAACAATTCTATATTTCTTGACAAATAATTTGAACAACCAGAGTCAATATAGAATACCTTGAGGTCTTCATTCTCTGATGTACTTATCGAGTTCATCATCAATGTTGTATGATCGTCGTTCTGCGTATCATTCACATAGTTGTAGTAGGTAGTGTTGTGAGACTGATTCTATCCCCAACTTCTTGCTCCACCTCTACAATGTTCACCTCTTTCACTTTGTCTTCCTCTTTGATATCTTCC
>CM035421.1:61566257-61578757 GCA_020310875.1 Ceratopteris richardii | reverse complement strand
TTTTTGGCTAAACGTGGGATAAAACACCAGTGTACAATGCCGTATACACCTCAACAAAATGGAGTTGTTGAACGAAAGAACAGGTCACTCATGGAGATGGCGAGGTGCATGGTCAAGAGTCAGGCTTTACCTCATAGTTTCTGGCTTGAGGTTGTCATGTGTGCAATCATCCCACTAAAGCGCTGTAGTCTATCACTCCATATGAGGCTTGGCATGATCACAAGCCATCTATTGCTCATCTGCATGTTTCTGGTTGTTTGGCATATGCACTAGTGCCTAAACAACATCACAGAAAAATGGATGATAAGGCAGCAAAATGTATTTTCGTTGGGTACAGTTCTGAAAGTAAAGGCTATCGTCTGTATCATACACAGACTAAACGCATTCTGGCTAGCTGTGATGTTGTCTTTGTGGAAGATGCTATTCAGCCATTGCTTTCATGTACTAAGGAGACATCTGTTAGCTCCAAAGACATGTATGATACTTTGATGCCTCTTTTTACAGATGGACAGTCTAGTGCTGGTCCTAATGAGGCAACTTCTCAGCCTTTGTAGGTTTCATGTGATGATGCAGATCATTCCATTTCTGATGAAGATTTACATGATGCACTTGTTGATGAGAGAGCTGACATTGAGCAGGCAAAAACTATGCCAAAATGGCTGGTGCAAACTTTGCGTGACAGCAAATTAGATGCACCTTTGTCATATCGTACTCGTTCAGGCTGCATCTAGTCTCTGTTATGAGACTGAGCCTGTTTCTTTTGATGGAGCACATAATTCAGAAAATTGGATGGATGCTATGCAATCTGAATATGATGCTATAATGAAGAATGGTACAAGGTCTTTATGTGACTTGCCTCCTGGCAAGAAGGCCATTGGCACTAAGTGGGTATACAAGCTGAAGCATAAACCTGATGGTACAGTTGACAGGTATAAGGCTAGGCTTGTTGCAAAGGGTTATGCCCAGGAAAGAGGCATTGATTTTGATGAGACCTTTGCACCTACATGCCGTATGTAGCATTCCTCCAATGACGATCTCATGAAGACGAGCATTCGGACATACAAAAAAAAACATAAACAAACATTAGTCTCATTATCAAATGAACAAATCAGACGAAGTATCTCAAATATAAATATATATAATAATAAAAAACCTTATCTTGAAAATCTAAAGATGTCAAACTCCAATTACATCAATAGCTTATGGATGAAGCCCCTTTCTTCTCGATACAATAGCTTTGCAAAATAGCTTCTTGATGAAGCTTCGACCTCCCGAACACCCCCGAGCTATCCCAATCTCATTCACACTCACACTCTCAATTTCAATCACAATCATGTGATCATATAATTGGAATCCCAATCACATTCTCAATCTCATTCACACTCACACTCTCAATCACACTCTCACTCACACTCTCAATCTGGGTCTCAATCTCATGGACCGTTCTTCTTAATGTTGCATGATGAAAGAGGATTCTCGTAGGATACTTCTCTTCTTAAAATTTATCTTCATCATTAAGCCTTCATCTTCCACATCCAATCATCATCACTAGCAAAGACCTCCAAAAATCCCTCATCTTTTTTTCAATGCTTGGTGCCCCAACTATAGAGAGGCGTGTCTGTTCCCTAGAATTCTTCGCTCAAGCTCTAGGTCAAGTCAAGCTGAACAACTTAGGACACCTACATCACACCAGGAGCAGGGGAGGGAGCTTGTAGGAGATGACAATTCACTCTGTAGCTCAACATTTGGTGATTCTTCAACTTAATTCTGAGCTCGCATTGCCACGACATATTCATACGTCCTCATACCCTTCTTCATGAGTAATATAAGGAAGGACAAAAGCTGTCCAAGAGGGAACGATGCAAACACTGGGACCAATGTAAATATTTCCACAACGGAGGCAAAGGCGGCCCTAGAGAAACGAGAACCAAACTTTGCTCCTATCTACTTTTGAACACCTTCTCTGTCCGTAAAGCAGTGGACAAACACTCCCACACCAACAGTCCAATCGAGAATAAGCATGAACAGGAACGTTGCCATGAGTGAAACAATTGTAGTATAAATCTTCTTTCCAAAACGACCAGCAAATGAAAAGGCCCGATATCTGTTTGTATCGTTTTGCTTTAAATTCCCGAACGCTTTAAGACACCCAACCCTGTTAAAGATTACCTTCACTGTGCACATGACCCATATTGCATCCTAGGATGGTAATAAAGCATTTCTAAAGCGCCTCATCATGAAGCATGGAGAGATTAGGATGGCTCAGGCCTCTGTAACAGTGATTCTCTTTTTGTTTTATATTTATCTTGGATTGAACCGAGAATTAGCATTTGGATAGAACTTTGCCAATAAGATGTGGGGAGAGTAACGCTGAGAGTTGATAAAGCTCCTTGCTAACTGAGTTGGGATAAAATAAAAATCTGATTTTGTTGTTATTCCTATGATGGATAGAATCATCTTAAATTGATGGAGATAATCCTTTCTCGAATATGGGTCTGCGCCTGAGCGGCTCAGCAAAATACATCCTACAGATCATATATCAATGAAACTTCCATACTTATCACCGGATAGCAGTAGCTCTAGCACTCGATACCATCTAGATACCACATACTCAGTCATAAACTCACCCTTCTCTGGGCCTGTCCGAGCCAAAATCACATATTTTAAGATCACAATTGGCATTAAAAAACAGATTGTTGGGTTTCAAATCCCGATGGACATTTGCAGAATGTATGTACTTCAATCCTCGAAGCAGCTGATAGATGAGATATCGATGATGGTCATCGTTCAGGAGCTGAGGTGAACGATCATCTGATACATATCCGTGTCCATAAGTTCGTTAATGACATAGAGGTCCTTGAAAGTCTGTTTACAGGTGGGCATCGTAATGTCCCACACAGAAATAATGTTCTCATTAAAGAGATGGCGCAGGAGTTTGATCTCTCTCGGAGTTCTCCGTGGATCTGTCATGTTTTCAAACACGTTAGTGATGCATTTGATTACCACCTTCTCGCCCGTATGATGGTCGTAGGCCACACAGACTATGCTGTATGCCCCTTTACAGATTTTCTTGAGAGCCTAGTAGCGGAGATCCACCTCAAAGATGGTGCAGCACACCATGAATAATGCTTTCTAGGAGCAGCATTGTACCCATTCGGTGGATCAACCTGAGTATTGCACCCACTGTCTCTGTGTTCATAAGTAAATCTGCGAAGTGTCAGCCTCTAACTAAGCATGACGAACGTTCATCAGCTACCATCGTAGACCACTCTCTTCGCTTTCCATGGAGGTATCACAGGGCAGCAATAGTCTCCCAGCTGCCACGTTCATGAATAATAGTTGACAATCTGACAATCAATAGTGTCTGCACACCAGGAGCATATAAGAAATCTGCAGAAGTCAAGTGAGACACATCATGTGTCTCTTCAAAGATCCATTCGCGTTAGCACCTCTTGCATGAAGAACAGGCTCAGGGGTGCGTTTTCTATCAATCTGTGCAACCTTGTCAACCAAAGAATTATGTTCGAGGAGAATTCGATCTCAAGAATCGATAGTGAGCAAAGCATTATTAATATTCCTGATAGGAGCATCAGAATAGGTTGTGAAGAAACCAGAGTTGTATGGGCTTGACAGCCGAAAGTTGTAGGGATCTTTATCATTCAGCTCCATTTAGCCTCTCTACGTTGATTAAAACCATCCGCTTCTTTGAATTCTGACAACATCAAGAGTGATTAATCACTGCACTTCCATTAGATAATACCTAAATAGACAACTTCCTATCTCACCCCCTGACAACTATGATGAACTCCGGCCGATATATATCGTGATAACTGTGCCTTCCACAACTTTTAGCCTACAAAGACGATGCCCAATCTTTTCGGACGAAGAACTACATGATTATTTTTTTGTTTTTAACGAACTCCCTCACAAAGCGCAAGGATTTATTTTTTTAACTTCTTAATAGCCTTCGCTTTCTTGCTCTCCGCAACCGTCATTTTAGCAAACTTTAATACTTTCTATTTTTACGTTTCATATTGTTTTATTGTTGGTTTCACACTCTCCAACACATATCAACATGTAGGTTCACATGGTACATTACATAAACACACAGTAAGGATTACATATGCATGCACACAATCTCAAAGAAGATGTGCACATACATCATTGTTCAACATAAGGATAAAAGAGAACTTAGCTCAAGCAATTATTGGTGGTTTCAGTGTCTTGTGGTGGGAACAATTCCTCAAATTTTGGTTCGAGCCCTATCTCTATCAATTTGGAGGGAAGACTTCTTAGATTCCTCCCCTCTTTAAAGAACTCTGTCCTCAAAGTTAGAAGAACAGATATTATCATAATTACAGAAGCCCTTGGAAGAGAACTAACCATCATGCAACATAAAGTAAATTTAGGAACTTATCTTAATCATTCAACTCCATGAACAAACTTGTTATGCCTTCTAGTTGGTTTTCAACTTGTTCTTTGGTTAACTCTCCACAAAGCTTCTCAATAAACTCCTCTTCCTCATGCACCTTCTGCATCAAACCTTTCATCGTTTCCGAGAATCGATTCTGCTTTGCTCTCCAAGTTTATCCATGGTTGCCGAGGATCGATTCCGCTCTCATACCACTTGTAGCATTCCTCCAATGACGATCTCATGAAGACGAGCATTCGGACATACAAAAAAAAACATAAACAAACATTAGTCTCATTATCAAATGAACAAATCAAACGAAGTATCTCAATCATAAACATATATAATAATAAAAAACCTTATCTTGTAAATCTAAAGATGTCAAACTCCAATTACATCAGTAGCTTATGGATGAAGCCCCTTTCTTCTCGATACAATAGCTTTGCAAAATAGCTTCTTGATGAAGCTTCGACCTCCCGACCACCCCCGAGCTATCACAATCTCATTCACACTCACACTCTCAATTTCAATCACAATCATGTGATCATATAATTGGAATCCCAATCGCATTCTCAATCTCATTCACACTCACACTCTCAATCACACTCTCACTCACACTCTCAATCTGGGTCTCAATCTCATGGACCGTTCTTCTTAATGTTGCATGATGAAAGAGGATTCTCGTAGGATACTTCTCTTCTTAAAATTTATCTTCACCATTAAGCCTTCATCTTCCACATCCAATCATCATCACTAGCAAAGACCTCCAAAAATCCATCATCTTCTTTTCAATGCTTGGTGCCCCAACTATAGAGAGGCGTGTTTGTTCCCTACAATTCTTCGCTCAAGCTCTGGGTCAAGTCAAGCTGAACAACTTAGGACACCTACATCACACGAGGAGCAGGGGAGGGAGCTTGTAGGAGATGACAGCTCACTCTGTAGCTCAACATTTGGTGATTCTTCAACTTAATTCTGAGCTCGCATTGCATGACATATTCATACGTCCTCATACCCTTCTTCATGAGTAATATAAGGAAGGACAAAATCTGTCCAAGAGGGAATGATGCAAATAGTCGGACCAATGTAAATATTTCCACAACAGAGGCAAAGGTGGCCCTAGAGAAACGAGAAACAAACTTTGCTCCTATCTACTTTTGAACACCTTCTCTGTCCATAAAGCATTGGACAAACATTGCCACACCAACACTCCAATCGAGAATAAGCATGAACAGGAACGTTGCCATGAGTGAAACAATTGCAGTATAAATCTTCTTTCCAAAATGACCAGCAAATGAAAAGGCCCAATATCTGTTTGTATCGTTTTGCTTTAAATTCCCGAACGCTTTGAGACACCCAACCCTGTTAAAGATTACCTTCACGTTGCACATGACCCATATTGCATCCTAGGATGGTAATAAAGCATTTCTAAAGCGCCTCATCATGAAGCATGGAGAGATCAGGATGGCTCAGGCCTTTGTAACAGTGATTCTCTTTTTGTTTTATATTTATCTTGGATTGAACAGAGAATTAGCATTTGGATAGAACTTTGCCAATAAGATGCGGGGAGAGTAACGCTCAGAGTTGATAAAGCTCCTTGCTAACTGAGTTGGGATAAAATAAAGATCTGATTTTGTTGGTATTCCTATGATGGATAGAATCAGCTTAAATTGATGGAGATAATCCTTTCTCGAATATGGGTCTACGCCTGAGCGGCTCAACAAAATACATCCTATAGATCATATATCAATGAAACTTCCATACTTATCACCGGATAGCAGTAGCTCTGGCGCTCGATACCATCTAGATACCACATACTCAGTCATAAACTGACCCTTCTCTGGGCCTGTCCGAGCCAAAATCACATATTTTAAGATCGCAATTGGCATTAAAAAACAGATTGTTGGGTTTCAAATCCTGATGGACATTTGCAGAATGTATGTACTTCAATCCTCAAAGCAGCTGATAGATGAGATATCGATGATGGTCATCGTTCAGGAGCTGAGGTAAACGATCATCTGATACATATCCGTGTCCATAAGTTCGTTAATGACATAGAGGTCCTTGAAAGTCTGTTTACAGGTGGGCATCGTAATGTCCCACACAGAAATAATGTTCTCATTAAAGAGATAGCGCAGGAGTTTGATCTCTCAGGGAGTTCCCGTGGATCCGTCATGTTTTCAAACACGTTAATGATGCATTTGATTACCACCTTCTCGCCCCTATGATGGTCGTAGGCCACACAGACTATGTTGTACGCTCCTTTACAGATTTTCTTGAGAGGCTAGTAGCAGAGATCCACCTCAAAGATGGTGCAGCACACCATGAATAATGCTTTCTAGGAGCAGCATCGTACCCATTCAGTGGATCAACCTGAGTATTGCACCCACTGTCTCTCTGTTCATAAGTAAATCTGCGAAGTGTCAGCCTCTAACTAAGCATGACGAACGCTGATCAGCTACCATCGTAGGCCACTCTCTTCGCTTTCCATGGAGGTATCACAGGGCACCAATAGTCTCCCGGCTGCCACGTTCATGAATAATAGTTGACAATCTGACAATCAATAGTGTCTGCACACCAGGAGCATATAAGAAATCTGCAGAAGTCAAGTGAGACACGTCATGTGTCTCTTCAAAGATCCATTCGCGTTAGCACCTCTTGCATGAAGAACAGGCTCAGGGCTGCGTTTTCTATCAAACTGCATAATCTTCTCAACCAAAGAATTATGTTCGAGGAGAATTCGATCTCAAGAATCGATAGTGAGCAAATCATTATTAATATTCCTCATAGGAGCATCGGAATAGGTTGTGAAGAAACCAGAGTTATATGGGCTTGACAGCCGAAAGTTGTAGGGATCTTTATCATTCAGCTCCATTTAGCCTCTCTGGGTTGATTATAACCATCCGCTTCTTTGAATTCTCACAACATCAAGAGTGATTAATCACTGCACTTCCATTAGATAATACCTAAACAAACAACTTCCTATCTCACCCCGTGACAACTATGATGAACTCCGGCCAATATATGTCCTGATAACTGTCCCTTCCGCAACTTTTAGCCAACAAAGACGATGCCAAATCTTTTCGGACGAAGAACTACATGATTATTTTTTTATTTTTAACGAACTCCCTCACAAAGCGCAAGGCTTTATTTTTTTAACTTCTTAGTGGCCTTCGCTTTCTTCCTCTCCGCAACCGCAATTTTAGCAAACTTTATTACTTTCTATTTTTATGTTTCATATTGTTTTATTGTTGGTTGCACACTCTCCAACACATATCAAGTAGGTTCACATGGTACATTACATAAACACACAGTAAGGATTACATATGCATGCACACAATCTCAAAGAAGATGTGCACATACATCATTGTTCAACATAAGGATAAAAGAGAACTTAGCTCAAGCAATTATTGGTGGTTTCAGTGTCTTGTGGTGGGAACAATTCCTCAAATTTTGGTTCTAGCCCTATCTCTATCAATTTGGAGGGAAGACTTCTTACACCGTATGACTATTGTTCGGAGCATTTGTGCACTTGCAACCCATTATGGTTGGAATGTACATCAGTTGGACATTAAAACAACATTTCCTAATGGTGACTTGCATGAAGAAGTGTATGTTTTTCAGCCCCGTGGCTTTGTGCAAAAAGGGCATGAAAACGAGGTGTGTAGGTTGAAGAAGGCATTATATGGTTTAAAGCAAGCACCACGTGCTTGGTATGAGAAGATACATGCCTATCTGGTTGCACATGGTTTTGAGAACAGTCCAACTGAAAGCACCTTATATGTTAAGCATGCTAAGGATGTGCTTCTGATCATTGTTGTCAATGTTGATGACCTGCTGCTCACTGGTCCTATTGAGAAGCATATTGTTGATTTCAAGGCTTATTTGCATGCCTCATTTGAGATGTCTGATTTGGGGCATTTGCATCACTATTTGGGCATTCAGTTTATGCAAGTTGATGGTGGAATGGCTTTGTGTCAAACGAAATATATTGACACATTATTGCAGTGTTTTGGCCTTGAAGACTATAAGCCTATTGCCACTCCTATGGAGACAAGTTTACGATTGAGTCTTCATGATGCTGGAGATGCATTTGATGTTGTTCTCTATCAGCAGGCTGTTGGATGCTTGATTTACTTATGCATTACTCTGCCAGATATTCAGTTTGTTGTCTCACAGATGAGCAGATTTATGCATTGCTCAGGAATCAAGCATTGGCAGGCGGTTAAGCGCATCTTTCACTACTTGAGTGGTACTCGGCTACTTGGGTTGTTTTATCCCAAGGGGGGATCACTACTGCTAGATTTGCATGCTTTTTCTAACTCTCATTGGGTTGGTTGCTATGACACTCGTGTGTCCACTAGTGGCTTTTGCTTCATGCTTGGTAGCTCATGTATATCTTGGTTGAGCAAGAAGTAGCCTACTGTGGCGACTTCCAATTGTGAGGCTGAGTATAGGGTAGCTTTCACAGTTACTGTTGAGTGTGTGTGGCTAAGATGCCTTATGGCTGATTTGGGTGTTGGTCAGTCTTCTGCCACCACCATCTTCACTGATAGTCAAAGTGCATTGGTAGTTGCGAGGAACCTTGTGTTCCATGCTTGCACTAAGCACATTGAGGTGCATTATCACTATGTGAGGGAGAGGTTCTCTGTTGGGGAGATCAGCTTGGCATATGTGCCCACGCAGGAGAACATTGCAGACCTTTTCACGAAGGCTCTGCCCAAGGAGAAGTTTGAAGCTTTCCACAAAGCTTTGGGATTACTTCCTTTTGTGGAGTGACTTCCACATAGCTTGGCACTTCCTTATACCTGAGTGCCAACTACTTGTTCACCGCATCACTCCCAGGGGGGATTTGTTGATAGATTTAGGTAGTGATGTGTGTGAAAATACTAGGACCGCTGTCGTAGAGATTCTCATCTCTACGTTTGCCTTTACATGCTACAAACCAACATACTTTCTTGATCATCCATTGCTGATGCGGCTAATAAAGTAAAGGCTTATGTGGCGTAATCTTGGAGGCCAATGAATGGCTAGCTCTTAAGGATTCAAAGCTATTGAAATATTAATTCAAGGTGTTTTCATTAATGTTCTGTATCTTCACTATGAGTTTCACATGCAGAATGGATTGAATATCTATCGACGAATGTGCCAAGGGGTTTGCTCCCAGCATCTCCCAAAGAACAGTCTATAATGTTTGAAGTAGTTTAGTAATTAAGAGAAATAGGTGAAAAGTATAAAGTGATGCAAGATTTTCTACGATGAGGATGGTATTATAAACAAACTCTAAAAAATAGAGTTAAAAGCATTAAAAAAAAGATTGGTTCCGGCAGTAGCAATGAAAAAGGAATGCGAATGGGCATGCAAAGGACGGGAATGGATTGAAGATCGATGAGGAAAGCATTCCATGGCCCATGAGTTATGCATGGAAAAAAGAAGGTCAGGGCATGCAGAGGTAGGAAGAAAATCATGAAAAAAAAGAGGCCGTCGTCTCGGTTCGCTAGGAGAGGAGGGAGGCCAATTCATCGTCCTTATCTGGTAGATATCAAGGCACGCTGATCGGAGGAGGAGAGCCAACGCTGTGAAGGTGAATCAACTCACAGATTAGAAGGATGGAGCGGGGAGAAAGATCGTAGAGAGGAGGAATCAAAGAGAGGCACTGCTGTTCTAAAGGAGAGGCCAATTCATCATCCTTATCTGGTAGACATCAAGGCACGCTGATTGGAGGAGGAGAGCCAACGCTGTGAAGCTGAATCAACTCAGAGATTAGAAGGATGGAGCGGGGAGAAAGATCGTAGAGAGGAGGAATCAAAGAGAGGCACTGCTGTTCTAAAGGAGATGCCAATTCATCGTCCTTATCTGGTAGATATCAAGGCACGCTGATCAGAGGAGGAGAGCCAACGCTGTGAAGCTGAATCAACTCAGAGATTAGAAGGATGGAGCAGAGAGGAGGAATCAAAGAGAGGCGTTGCTGTTCTGAAGGAGAGGCCAATTCATTGTCTTTATCTGGTAGATATCAAGGCACGCTAATCGGAGGAGGAGAGCCAACGTTGTGAAGCTGAATCAACTCAGAGATTAGAAGGATGGAGCGGGGAGAAAGATCGTAGAGATGAGGAATCAAAGAGAGGCGCTGCTGTTCTAAAGGAGAGGCCAATTCATCATCCTTATCTGGTAGATATCAAGGCACACTGATCGGAGGAGGAGAGCCAACGTTGTGAAGCTGAATCAACTCAGAGATTAGAAGGATGGAGCGGGGAGAAAGATCGTAGAGAGGAGGAATCAAAGAGAGGCGCTGCTGTTCTGAAGGAGAGGCCAATTCATCGTCCTTATCTGGTAGATATCAAGGCACGCTGATCGGAGGAGAGCCAACGCTGTGAAGCTGAATCAACTAAGAGATTAGAAGGATGGAGCGGGGAGAAAGATCGTAGAGAGGAGGAATCAAAGAGAGGCGCTGCTGTTCTGAAGGAGAAGGCCATTGCATGATCTTCATCAGTCAATCCATGGCATAAGCGCAGTAGTTCATAAGGGAAAATGATCTGCGAACTGCTGAAAGGAACTCAAGAAGGTAGTATGTTATTTAAATTTTCATTGAGCGTTAGCCTTAGAATGTAAGAGGAACTCATGCGGTGAAACGAAGGTGCTCTGAAGTTAATTGTTTTGACGATGAATTCACTCTGGAAATTACCACCAAAGAATACCTACTGATAACGCCATATTTGTTGGTCAATCGGTATCTGTTAATGATCACTTGTAGCATCCGATGTTAGGTGCTAAATTGCATTATTAGCATTACAAAATATTTTCTTTTACAAATCGTTTTCATATCGTACATTTGTCTCTCTTCCCATACAATTTCAAGCTCAAAAATCTCTGTTCCAGGCGCTAAATCCATTGGTTGTCATAAATGATTGTTGTTTATATATATGATAGCCTTCAAGCGAAAGTTAACCTTTGTGGAACGACTCTATGTTGGATAACAGTGTAGATTGAAACATGTACGATTAAATATATCAATGATCTGTGCTAGAAATGAACACAAGGATAGAATATGCAGAAATTTCATTGAACACGCCGCACCTTAATATCAAGATCAAATTATGTGATGAATTTGATCTTGAGTCAAACATGGGGAATCTCCTTCGTTCCTGGGACATGAACATGATGGGCTTCCTCGTTGACAAATCTAGGGAATATGAGTCAAACATGTTGAGTCATCATGAAACGAAGGAGGCAGCAATATTCTGACAAAGAAGACAACCTCAACGCGCGTTCATGAGGTTAAGTTACCATCTATATCTGCCATATATCATTAATTCAAGAGGTAGCGCACGATCGCAGAAAGAAAGGAAAGAGATATAAGCAGCTTGCTGTGCAACCATCTGAGAGTGAAAGATGTCATGCGTTTCGTTTGATGCTATTTGATTTTGTTGATGCTAAACTCTTGTTGTAGAAAATTTGAAGCTTCACAATTCGCTGGAGTTGAAATGGATGCCATAAAGTTGCACAAAAGAGAGTGCTTTTACCATATGCTTGAGTTTTTCTTTTGAATACATTAATCACACACAACACATTGTGTTGTGGCCTATAGAATATTAAAATGAGAATTCAAACAGTTCATTAAAATGAGAATTCAAACAGTTTAGGATCGATGAAGCACCCACGAAATTTTCTTTGACGATGTTAGATGATTCTGACGGGACTTCTTGGGCAGCGTTCAGATTCTATGAGGTTCTATGATCGCTTGTTAGAATTCCATCTAGAACAGTGCTCTCAGTTTCGTACTCTGCCTCTATGACATGTGAATCTAATTTCATGCGGTACCATGTTATTGTATATTGCATATTGTTTGAGCATTGTTCAGATTCAAAGAGATGAAAATTGACTGAGAAACGGAGGTGCCAGTGTGTGATGGTCAAATGTGGGTCGAACCTCACGTGTGGGAAGATCAATCATCGAAAAATATTTCAAAGGCAGAACTTATAAAACATTAAAGAGCGAAGTTTAACGTTTAATAAAGACAACCTATTTTTATTGATGAGACTGCTTTTATATGTATAAACCAATGCTCTTGCTTATGACTACTGACAACCACGAT
>CM035421.1:61548757-61551257 GCA_020310875.1 Ceratopteris richardii | reverse complement strand
TGCATGGATCACTATAGAGTAAGTGACTTGTTAGAAATAAGTTCCACGGCTCTAAAAATCTAAATAATAAAGTTTCATATCCACTAAAAATAACCTTGCCTGGCCTCAAAAGTATCAAAAAAGAGGAGCCATAGAAACATGGGATATGTCTTCGCAAAAGTTTTGTAGAGGCCTATTGTGTGTTTGTATGGATGAACTTTTTTTGTGCTTTTGAGGCCATGCAATTTTATTTCTAGTGGATATGGAACTTTATTATTACAAATTGAAGGTCCATGAAACTCATTATGTGCTCAACTCAATTTACCAATGGAAAAATGAGTTTATAACCATAATTGATTTGCTCTGCACACATATCATGTTGACTTGAGTGCATATGATTGTGAACATATGATATAGATCAATGTGGAGTTAATCATGTGTAAGAAAGGTTATGAAAAAGTATAATTACCAATGAGATAATTCACATTACAAAACATCTCTTCAAGAAGAATGATCTCATAGTCATATATGCTCCTATCTAGTTCTTTGGTTGCATAATTTCCCTAAAGTTTGCAAGAAGTAATACTTATTTCCACCATTTGATGACCTTCCATGACCTCAAAGCACCAAGAAAGGGTTTATATCTCATGAATGGTTTAGATTTTGGAGAAATGAATGCTACCATCACGTCGGGAAGATGCAAAAACCCTAAGATTGGCTGTTTATTTGTCTAATTCTAACATCTAGAGCTCTGCTAACCTCAAAAAGCACGAGTAAAGGGGCAGCAATAGAAATGCGGGATAGGCCTCTGCAAAAGTTTTGTAGAGGCCTATTCCGCATTTCTGTGGCTGCCCCTTTACTGGTGCTTTTTGAGGTTACCAGGGCCCTGGATGTCAGAATTAGACAAATAAACAGTCAATCTTAGGATTTTTGCATCTTCCCAACATGATGGTAGCATCCATTTCTCCAAAATCTAAACCGTTCATGAGATATAAACCCTTTCATAGAATTTATGTCTTCATAATGGTTTCCTTTGTGTTTATGACATCATCTCCCTCTCAAAGCGATAAGTTCCACGGGAAGTAGCTATGTAACTATGAGATTTTTTGGAAATTGAATCTTCATAGTGATTGGTCTTTTTAGAGTTCTTTATATGTTGTACTAGAACACGATGATGATGGATATCCATGATGGTACTAGAAAGGGTTTGTAGTTTATCTAGCTAAATAATCAAGGGCATGATTCTCATGATGGATAGTAATCCTTTTCTAACTCAGATGATGATCTTTTGATGTGGAATGGTAATCGTGGAAGTCTTAAACCCAGCTTGTATCTTCTTCCTAGGACATTTGAATATGATGTGGTTAGTGACAATACAACTCCTTTCTTTCAAATTTTGGGTTCATTGACCTTATTATATGCACAACCTAGTTGAACAATGCAAATACTAGTTTTGATTCTAAGGGATTTGTTTTGCACACATACCATCTTTATGCAAGTGGATAGAATTATGAACATATGATATAGGTCAATGTGGACTTGAGCATGTGTAATAAAGATGATGAAAAGTAGATTATCATAATGGAAATGTATGGAAATGTGATTTTACAAAATGTATCTCTTCAACAAGAATGATTACATAATCATGTATGGTCCCATCTAGTTTCTTTGGTTGTATGGTCATCATCTTCACATGAGCTACACATAAGTCAATATCTTTCAAAATAGAAGTAAGGAATGCATCTCCTTCCTCTCGGATGGCTTGAAGTGCTATTAATTATATCCAAATTCTGGTGCATTAACTTTGAATCACTAAGGATTGTTAACGTTTGCTCACTTTTTTGTTGCTTTTGCATTAGGAGAAACTTTAGGTTGTGCTACATATGATCTATGATGTCGTTGGTAGTTCTTATTCATTTTACATCTATGCCTTGATTGACATTGTGACACAATTTATGGCATATGTTTCTTTTCTCATATGTGAGTAGTGTTCTTTGACCTTATAGTAGTGACTTTATAGCCTCTACTTGATATGATGTTGGAATATGCATATGTTTCATGATGATTCCTTGAAGCTCTCCTTTTTGGATGACTTGGAATGGTTACTTCATGCATGTTTCATCAGCCATGTTCCATTTGGAGGTAGATTGAGTTCAAATGGTTCATCACCAATGATTAGTGGATCTATTATTCCCCTTTGTGCATGTCCTTAGAATCTTTTTATGAATGGCCACATCTGTGGCAGTTGACCTTCATCATGCTCGCAAGAATTATTCTATGGATGAGGGTATGAACTATTTTGATATTCTTAATCAACTTCACTCTGTCATATTGAGCCACTCTATGATTGTATGGTGACCTCTGTTGCATGTAGACCACTTCATCCTCTGTGATGGAGCTTAATCCAAGGTGGTCATTATGTACCTTGAGCATGGATAGGATATACCACAAAAACTTGTTAGTATAAAATAATCAATGATGCCTCTTATGTAACTTGACTTCCAAGTTGAACCCTAAAACA
>CM035421.1:61428757-61541257 GCA_020310875.1 Ceratopteris richardii | reverse complement strand
TTTTTTCATGATTTTCTGCACATACGGAGCTCGCCATTGCTCAGCACTCAAAAAATGGACTTTGGATGAAAAAGTTATGTCAAATCAGGCTCCTAGGGGTCAAAACAGGCAAACAGGACCTTTTGGACAGAATCGCGATTTTGTGAATTTCAAGAGAATCGCGATGCTATGAAATCAAGAGAACTGCGATTTTGTGAACTTCAAGAGAATCGTGATCATGTGAAATTAGAGAATCGCGATTGTGTTTCATCACAGAATCGCGATTGTGTTCCAACTTTTTCATCATAGAATCGTGTTTTTTGGCGGGAACTTCGAATTTCTGAGCGCCGAGCAATGGCGAGCTCCGTATGTGCAGAAAATCATGAAAAAACACAGCGCTTGCACTCTCTTGCACTTCCTAACTCCTCCTCGCACAATAATGCATGAAAGATGGTATGAAAATGATGAAAATGCACTAAAAAACAAGAAATTTCTATGAAGAAGAAGATGGAAGAAGATGGAGATGGTGATGATGATGAAGATGAAGAAGAAAAATTAGAAAATGAACAAAAATGACAGTTTTTTTTTTACCTTCCAACGTCGCAAATCTACGATCTTACCATCACAACGCTCGTCCTCGAAGCTCTCTCCCCGGCAACGGCGCCAAAATTTGGTGTAGCTCAAGCGTAAGCACCACCTCCTTTACTTGTCAATCCGCGGAGACGTGACGACCGGTATGAAGACCATGAGCAAGTGAAGGCACAAGTGCGTGAGTGAAAGCACACAAACATGCACACACATACACACATACGCGCACAAGGTAACATCAACGAGAGGAACAATGGAAGGATTTTCTATCACTAGAGAAATCTATTACAAAACTGAAATGTACAAGAAGCTAACCTCAAAAATGAGCTCTCTAGCTCTTTTTATAGTTTCTGGACTAGTTTTGGCCCTGTCCAGACCTAGTGTCCGGCCTAGTTAAAAATTAGTATTTGAAGGCTCAAACGGAGTCTAAAAATTATGAAAATTGGTAGGATGATACTTCTAATGCTCCTCAAGCTCGAGGACTCCTCGGCTTGCACAAAATGGAGCTACAAAAATAGAAAATGGTATTTACAAAGGTTTTAGTGATGGAAATCACTATTTTTGTAGGGGATTCTTTTGAAAAGTTGACATGTACTTCATGGAGCTCCCTACTTGCTCCTTCTTCTTGTGTGTGTCCACCTTTTTGATGTGCTTCCATGCTTGTGCTTGACCTTGAGTTCCAACAAGGATGGTTCCAAGATTCTCAAGGCAATCTTCTCCTTTAACAATCTCATTAACTCAGGTAAATGAGCCTTTGGGATTGGAATCGGACGAAGATTCCAAGGAATAAGTGGCACAATGAAAATAATCATCAGAGCTACTAACTTTGGGTTTGCAAATCCTATCTCGTGTGGGAATAAAGAAAAAGCTTTACCATGATGAACAATCATCTTGGTAAACTGCTCTTTTTCAATTTGACAAAGAAATTCATCACCGAATTTAATAAACTTCTTACTCTCATCAGTAAAAATATGACCTATCTTAGATTGATCTCTAAGTATAGGTTCATCTGATAGTCGTTGAAATATACCATGACTATCTTTGGGTAAAGGTTGAGCTACAGGCTTTATTTTCTTTTCTACGGTTTTGTATTTGGTTTCTATGTTAACTTCATGTTCTAGGATAAATTCACTAATAACCTCATATTCTTGAATGGAATTAAGAATTATCAGTTTGGATCCTAAATTTTCTTGGGAAACATTTTCTAACTCTTCCAATAAAGTAAAACTTTTTGAGAGTTCAATTATACATTCAATTTTCTCGTCACTTGAAATTAAGCCTGATTTTCTTAAATATGTTTCATTTTGTTTTCTAAATGTTTTCGTAAGGTATTCTTTAGTAATATAATGTAAGCTAGTTGCAGGAGTACAAATTAAGTAATTTTCAAATTTATATTCATTGATAGGCGAGACATCAAAACAACATCCACTATTGTCTCGCTCAATAGTGGAGTCTAGCAGAAATTTTGATCATAGTATGCCCCATATTCTCTTACAGCCAGTGGATCATCACATACATGAATGATCGAGTCGATGGGATTTCTTCTTAAGCCTTTTCTATTTCTAGTGTGGTTTGGGCACACTGCCATAACTTGCAAAGAATCCATCCCTGATTTGGATCAAATTCTTGCATACGCTGATCCATCATTCATTGCTTTTGTTTCCATTCTCATTTCAGCTATAAATGGTTGTCCGAGAATCACTTCGTATGAACAATTGTCTTGAACGAAGAAGTGAAACTCTTCTCGAATGCCACCTATCATTATAGGCACATTGGCACATGCACCTAACAAAATACCAGAGCCATTATCAGCTCTTCTCATCCTCCAACCATGTTCTTTGTCGATTGGCCATCTAAATTTGTCAAAATGCATTTTTGAAATAACATTTATCTTTGACCCCGAGTCAATGAGAGCTAGAGCTAAACAAGAATCCTTCTCATCTCCAATTCTAATCTTCACTTCTGGTGTGCCTCGTGCCCACAAGGTAGAATTGAATTTACTTTCACTCTTTAACATTTCTTCATCAGGTTGTATAGGTCCTAGAAACTTTCTATTTACACTACCCGTTGTAAATTCTTCATCATCCTCATAGTCACTCTCACTCAAAGCAAGTGCATCATTCATAGCTAGAGTTTCCTCTGCCATGTCTTGCATATCCTCATCTTGTGGTAAAGGAAACCGTCTTCTTCTAATAAGTCGAATAAAACTGTCCTTGAACTCTGGTTTTGCTATGGAAAACACTTGCTCAAGTGACATCATTACTTGACTTTTTAGAAGAATTTCATTTAAAATCTCTCTAGCATCATTTTTCTTTTGGAGCTCAAAAATCATAATAGCACGTGGAGCTCTTCTACCCTTTTTCTTCCCTTTCTCTTCATTTTGCTTTTTGTCTTCTTTATCTTCAGGTTAAGAGGTTTCTTTTTCCAATTTCTTCTGTTCTTCTTGCGATTGAACATTTTCATCGGTCGGCTTTTTGCCTTCCTTTATCATTTTTTTGTTCTCTTCTTGAGATAAATTTGATTAATCAAACTGAACTTTTTTGTCAGTTTTCTTTTCATCTTCTCTTGTTTGCCTCCTAGTTACCCTCCTATCACCTTCTTCTACATCATCCTGTTGATCTTCTCGTCTCCATTTTTCCTCAACATTAGCAATGTGAGAAAAAACAGAAGATTGATCTACAGGAGGTTTCCATGTGGTTTTATACATTATTTCGTCGCTAGCTCGTACTAGTGCCTCCATCGAATATGGATTTTGGCTAGGCATTGAGGGAGGCCTATCCTCGACTGGCTCTAGTCTTGCAGCTAAAGTACTGGCAGTCGCATTAGAAACTGTTAAATTTTTGTATAACTTCTTCATTCCTCCTTTGCCCCAATTAACAGAGAAAGGAAGAAGACCTAAAGTCACATAGTCTTCTGTCTATTTCAACAACTAATTGATTCGCCTTAGCACTTTTAAATTCTTCACAAGCAAATGTTGCGTGCTCCTATCGCACCAAACACAGCGCTTTCCACCAGTCCCTCTTTTCTCATTATTTCTTTGAAAGGGTGGCTATGTAGCAAACTGAGGAGCTGGCTGTGGAGTAAAGTGAGGAGCTGGCTATGGAGTAAATTGAGGAGCTGGCTATGGTGCTGGCTGAAAGACTGGTTGAGGAGGAACATAATGAGGCATAACTGGTTGAATAGGCGGTGCTTGCCCTGCACCACTATTGCTAGCCCCTGGATTGTTAAAGCTCATAGAGTATACTTGTTTACTCAAATTGGCAACCTCTTTTTAAAGAGATCCCTACATGTTCATGACATTTTCCATTTGCTCACATAGAATATCCAATTGAAATTCTACGGGAGCTTTAGTGGCAGTTGAGTTATTAGCAGTAGCCATAGTAGTAAGCATTGGCATATCAACTTGCCTTGTAGCAAGAGTCTCCCTAGGTTGAGAAGCATTAGGTTTAGCATATAGAATCGTTTGCCTTTGCTTCATTTGAACAACAACCTCTATCTCTTTATTGACTTTCTCGCAGTCATCAGTTAGCCCATACCTTCTTCTAGGCTCTTCTATATGCCTTTCAATTTCAGCCCTATCCTCAGGACTAAGTATCTTAAGAAAATATATAATTACATCTGGGTTAATAGCATTTGTATCATCTTCGAGAAGTTGAGCCACACGTCTCATAAACTCGCCATGAAGATGAGTTAAGTGTCGGAGCAGGACAATCAACAATTGATGATTATATAAAGCCCAGCAGTGAAGAGATGAAGAAAAGATTGAAGTCCAACTTCATGGAGTACATTAGTTTTGTAAATACTTCAATATACTTGAAGTAATGACGAATTAGGGCTTATATGTATATATAAGTACATGCTCATAGTCATATTATGAGAGTAAGATGATGAGATGAGATTGAGATGAGTAGATGATGAACATTGTATGTATTATCCATCAGATGTATGAAGAATTAAGATAAGAGAAAGTTTTTCAGAGAATTGCGCGTAGATCTTTTCTCTAGTTCTCCTTCTGTGTTTAATCTTATGAGAAATCCTTTTGTACACATCTAAGTCCATAGTTAATCTATCTATGGTTAAAGTTTGAGATTCCAATTGCAAACAGGCTGAGAGAATTTTGTGTAGGAACATTTATATGTCAGAAAGTTCTGAGTGTCCTCTGAAATAGGCGCAGATTCGATGGTCAAAGAAATGATGAGTTCTCAGTGCACAGTGTAAAGTTTTACACAAATGAGGAGTCAAAATCTAAGTTGGAAGGTAAGCCATCTATGGCTAAAAGCATTTGCTTAAACAGGTTCTACTTAGGGAGAACTATGTGTTAGAAGTTGCAGGTGTCAAAATCGATTCTACAGGAAGACAGTTTCAGACATAGGCAGATTGTTCAAATCTTTTCTCATAATCTACTTAAGTTTCTAAAGTGCTTTAACTTGGAGGATGTGCGCAATCTCTAGATGATACATTGTACAAAGTTTCATTAGAAACTTTACACATATGATTAATCAATGAATGATTATTGTGCAGCAGACTTTCTGTGAAATGACTTTTTCATAGTTAGCTAATTTCTTGAGAGTTTAATGATTGTTTTCCAAAATTGGTTGGAGTTTAAAGTTATTCTTGATATAGAGGTGATCTAACATCAAGGATAGCTTGTTCTTTTGGAGATTAATACTCTCCATCAGTGGTATCAGAGTAGGTTGTATCAAAGTTGAGGAAACGAAGACCCCGACTGCTGCAGACATACAAATTTCACATTTTGAAGGTTCAAAAGAATAAAATGTGAAAGGAATATTGAAGGAAGACACATAAAATTTATCAAAAGGATCAGAAGGAGCAACATTCGAAGCCAAGGTACATTCATTCCTTATAAGGATTGAAGATTTGAGACTACAGGTGAAGCAAGGATGGGAGATAGTCTCCAAATTGAAAAGTTGGATAGAGAGAACTATCCAGCTTGGTCTATGAGAATGGAAGGTCATCTTATGAGCAAAGATCTGATGGGATACATCAGAGGAGAGGAAGAAAAGCCAGAGTTCAGAGATCCTAGTGTTCCAACTAGGGAGGAGCTTGCAGATATAAAGATTTGGATGAAGAAGGATGCTCAAGCAAGGAGCATAATCTACATGGCAGTAAATGATTATTTGCTTCCTCATATCAGAGGACTTGAAAGTGCAAGTGACATTTGGAATGCTTTGGAAGAGCATTTTCAGAATACAAACAAATCAAGGAAAGCTTCATTATGGGCAGAGTTTACTACGTTCAAGAAGAAGGCTTCACAATCAATATCTGATTATGTGGCAAAGATGAAAGACATTACCGATTCTTTAGGTGCAGTTGATGAAGATATTGAAGAAGATAAGTTGGTAAGACAAATTCTCACAAGGCTAAGAGGAGATGAGAAGTGGAAGCCTTTTATTTTGTCTACATAACTTTCATTAGATCATTTCACTCCTGATTTGAATTAATTGGGAAATATGCTAACTTTTGAGAATGATATCAAAGGAGATGTTGATAAGAGTGCAGGTCATGCAATGTATTCTAAAGACAAGATGAAAGCTAGCAAAGGAAAGCAACAATCAGTTGAAGATGAAGGTACTCCAAGCCAAGCAAACTTCCTAAGAGGAAGAGGAAGTGGCTTCGGTAGAGGAAAAGGCAGAAATAACAAAGATAATGTCAGAGCTTGTTGGATATGTGGTAAGACCAATCATCTATCTCATGATTGTTGGCATAATAATCAAAGCAATGGTAATTTTAATCAGAACTTTAATCAAAGAGGAAGAGTTGTTAGATATCAGAGAGGAAATTTTAGAGGTAGAGGTGGTAGGAATTCTTTTGGAAGAGGTGGAGGAACAAACTTCCAAAATCAATCCTATAATAACACCTACTACAATTATGCATCAGATCAGAAAGAAGATTCAACTCTTATTATGAATGCAACATGTGAAGCATCACATGAAGACATGAGAGTATTTTATATTGACTCAAGATGTAGTAATCATCTGAGTGGAAATATTGCTTTGATGACTGATTTAGATCATAAGGCAATCAATCACACAGTTCAAACAGGTGACAATACAAAGCACAAAGTAAAGTCAAATTTCAGTCAAAGCCAAAGATGGAAGCACTCTTTTGAGTAAGGTTTTGTATGTTCCTACAATTCCAAATAACTTGATCAGTGTAGGACAAATTGTGGAAAAAGGATATGAGGTAAGGTTCACTAATGATGGAGTTTATGTTGAAGACCCTAGTCAAGGGTATAAACACATTGTTACACGAAAGAAGGAAGGAAGGCTCTTCACATTAAAGATACAAGGTAATGTTGGACATGCTATGTTCACATATGGAGAGCAGAAGGTATCTGAATTGGATCTTTGGCATAAAAGACTTGGACATTTTAATGAAAGAGGTATCAAAGAAATGGTTAACAATGGTTCAGTGCTTGGATTACCTAATGTTGCAAGTCAACACATGACATACAGATGTGAAGCATGTTAGTTAGGTAAGGCTCATAAGCACTCATATAATAAGCATGGTTTTATGTATTCAGAAAGACTTGAATTGGTACATACACATGTGTGGGGTCCTTCAAAGGACTTCAGTATAAATGGTTCAAGATATTCTGTCATATATGTTGATGATGCTACTAGATGGATTACAATCTATGTGATCAAAGACAAGTCAGAAGTGTTTAATACATTTAAACACTATCATGCATATGTAGAAAGAATTACAGGTCAAAAAGTGAAGAGGTTAAGGTCAGATGGATGGGGAGAGTATTTCTCTAATGAGTTCAGTGATTATTTGTGGAATGCAGGTATAAAGAGAGAGGTTACTTGCAGGTACTCTCCTCAACAAAATGGGGTAGCAGAGAGAAGAAATAGAACTCTTGTTCAGTTTGCAAGATCTATGATGAAGGAGAAAAATTGCCCTAACTATTTGTGGGCTGAGGCTATAAACACAGCCACATATTTGGTCAATAGGTTACCTTGTAAAGCCTTGCAAGGTATGAGACCATATGATGCTTGGTGGGGTAAGAGACCTACCTTGGATCATTGTAGAATATTTGGATGCTTGGCATATGCATATGTCCCATCTCAATTGGAACCTAAAGCAAAGAAGTATGTATTCATTGGTTATGATGATAAGCAAACGGGCTATAGGTTGTGGATCCATCCACAAAGCAATTTCTTGTGTCTAAGGATGTTACATTTGATGAGCAAGGTACTTGGTATGCAGGTACACTTAATGATCATGCAGATGTTGAAGGAATTGTGAATCAAAGGAAAGGTAAATCAAAGGTTCAAATATTTGATGAAGATGAGAACAATGAAGTACACGTTGAAGTTGAAGAAATGCCAAGATTTGATCCAGAATGTGATGAACCAGAAACTTCAAGAAGTGGAGAAGTCAGAAGGTCATCTAGGCACAAATGGCAACCTACAAGGTATAGCTATGATACTTCATCCTTGACTACTAAAGATTATGCTTACATGCTAAAAGCAGATGAAGATCCATCCACATATGATGAAGCCAAAGGGAAGAAGAATTGGGAAAAAGCTATGCAAGAGGAATATGATGCATTGATGTGAGAATTGGGATTTGGTTCCTAAGCCAAATAGTCAGAAGATCATTGGAAGTAAATTGGTCTACAAAACAAAAAGGTTTGTAGATGGAAGTGTATCCAGGTACAAAGCCAGGCTTGTTGTGAAGGAATATGCACATACATATGGTGTGGACTATGATGAAACATATAGTCATGTTGCAAAGATGACAACCATAAGGACTCTCATAGCAATTGCTGCTTGCAAAGGTTGGAAATTGTCTCAATTAGATGTGAAGAATGCTTTTCTGAATGGTTATATTTCAGATGAAGTTTACATGGAGCAACCAGATGGTTTCAAAGATAAAGTGTATCCAAATTATGTGTGTAAGCTCAAGAGAGCTTTGTATGGATTGAAGCAGGCCCCAAGGGCATGGAATTATAGGCTTGTAAAGTTCTTTAAGGAACTTGGATTTCAAGCATCAAAGGCAGATAGTAGCTTGTTAGTCAAAGCAAGTGAAGATGGATTTATTTATGTTTGTATTTATGTTGATGACATCATACTTACAAGAACAGATGACAAAGGCATACACATGATTAAGAAACAGATGGAGAAAGAATTCAAAATCAGTGATTTTGGAAATTTATCATTTTTTTTGGGAATGGAGATTTCATATACTCAACATGGACTCTATGTAACTCAAGAAAGGTATCTGAAAAATTTGCTAACCAAATTTAAAATGGAAGATTGTAGGATAGCACCAACTCCAATGGAAGTGAGTCATAGATTGACTATATATGGAGGAGAGGAATTCAAAGATATGAAGCTTTATCAGAGTTTGGTGGGTAGCTTGATTTATGCTACATTAACAAGGCCTGATTTATCATATGCTGTTGGAGTTCTATCTCAATTCATGCATTGCCCTAGAAAGGAACATTGGATTGTAGGACAAAGAGTACTTAGGTACATCAAGGGCACACTTAAAGAAGGTCTGTATTATGGATATACTTCAGATACAAGAGTCAAAATATACAGTGATGCAGATTGGGCACGTAATTCTGATGATAGAAGATCAACACATGGATATTTGTGTTATGTGGGAGATAAGCTAATTTCATGGTGCTCCAAGAAGCAACATACAATTGCTTTATCACCTACAGAAGCAGAATACAAAGGTATGGTAGAAGCTGCAAAAGAAGTAATATGGTTAAAGACTCTTATGAAGAGTTTTGATATTGTTCACAGTACTCCTATCATTTGTGGAGACAATATGAGTTCTTTATATTTGGTAGCAAATCCTGTATTTCAGCTAGAACTAAACATATTGAGATTCAGTATCATTTTCTGAGAGAGAAGGTTGTTGATAAAGAAATAGAAGTAATGCATACTCCTACAAAAGATCAACTTACAGATATGATGACAAAAAGCTTGGATGGACCAAAGTTGTAGAGGTTTAAAGACATGGCAGGAATAAAACACATGCAGGTAATCAAAATTGATGATTGAGGGGGAATTGTTGGAGCAGGACAATCAACAATTGATGATTATATAAAGCCTAGAAGTGAAGAGATGACGAAAAGATTGAAGTCCAACTTCATGGATTAAAGAGAAGATCAGATAGCAAAGTTTTTTAAAAAACATGTGTACATTAGTTTTGTAAATACTTCAATATACTTGAAGTAATGACGAATTAGAACTTATATGTATATATAAGTACATGCTCATAGTCGTATTATGAGACTAAGATGATGAGATGAGATTGAGATGAGTAGATGATGAACATTGTATGTATTATCCATCAGATGTATGAAGAATTAAGATAAGAGAGTTTTTCAGAGAATTGCGCGTCGATCTTTTCTCTAGTTCTCCTTCTGTGTTTAATCTTATGAGAAATCCTTTTGTACACATCTAAGTCCATAGTTAATCTATCTATGGTTAAAGTTTGAGAGTCCAATTGCAAACAGGCTAAGAGAATTTTGTGTAGGAACATTTATATGTCAGAAAGTTCTGAGTGTCCTCTGAAACAGGCGCATATTCGATGGTCAAAGAAATGATCAGTTCTCAGTGCACAGTGTAAAGTTTTACACAAATAAGAAGTGAAAATCTAAGTTGGAAGGCAAGCCATCTACGGCTAAAAGCGTTTGCTTAAACGGGTTTTACTTTGGGAGAACTATGTGTTAGAAGTTGCAGGTGTCAAAATCGATTCTACAGGAAGATAGTTTCAAACATACGCAGATTGTTCAAATCTTTTCTCATAATCTACTTAAGCTTTTGAAGTGCTTTAACTTGGAGGATGTGCGCAACCTTTAGATGATACATTGTACAAAGTTTCATTAGAAAATTTACACAAATGATTAATCAATGAATGATTATTGTGCAACAGACTTTCTGTGAAATGACTTTTTCACAGTTAGCTAATTTCTTGAGAGTTTGATGATTGTTTTCCAAAATTGGTTGGAGTTTAAAGTTATTCTTGATATAGAGGTGATCTAACATCAAGGATAGCTTGTTCTTTTGGAGATTAATACTCTCCATCATTAAGGACTCATTACTCTTAATAGTGTTTAACCAACGTAGAAAACCTTCCCGACTGTGCTCGCTAGAATCCTCGAGGTAGAACATTTTATGTAGTTCCTTTCTAAATTCCTCCCAAGTTTTTTTTCAGCCTGTTCTTGTATAGATTCTAGAATTGAACTAGAAACTACTCGACTAAAGTATTTAACTAAAACATCTCCAGGGAATCCCTAGATTTGCACTTGCTCTTCAAATGCACCAGGTATTCCGTAATGTTCAATCCAATAAATTTTCCTTTTTCTTTTAGAATAGCTTGGACTGTATGTGTCCCTTGCTTTTCTATCATCATGTTCTTGAACATCTCCTCCATTTTGCGTTCTTGATAACACCTTGAATGGAGCAGAAGTTCCCTAATAGCCGGATCTAATTGCTCTCTAAATTGCCTAAATCTATCACTAGTTGATAAAGCCAGGGATGTTGGCTTTACCCTAGTCTTAGGCTTTATTATACTAATCTTCTTTTCTTCAATCTATATGATTTATTTAACTTAAATTTTGACTTATCTCTATTACTTACTCTTTTTGAATTTAGAACTTTTTAGAATTTAATTTTTTTTTTTACTTTTCAATTTTAAAGGGTCTTTTTTAATAAGGTAAATTTTATAAAATAATTTTTCTTGATTTCAATCTTTTAATTTACTTTTAATTTATAATTTCTTTAAAGAAATAAAAGCATGAACTATAGCTTTAAAGAAACCTAAATTTAAACTATTTTTATGCTATAGTTTTCCTTTTTATGCAATGAAAATAAAGCAGACAATCTTTTTTTACAAAAAATAAAATCTTTTCTTTTTAATGATGATAAAAAAGAATAATAAAATGCAAATATTCAAATTCTTTAAATAAAAATTATCTTTCCTAAATTAAAAAGGTTTAAATACTCTTTTAATGGAAATATGAAAGTGCTTAAATCCTAAGTGCAGATGAAAACATCTTTCTTTTTAAGTGATGTGTGTAAACTAAAAATAAAGAACTAAAATACACCTTACTTGATGTTTGCTTGCTGAAGAGGCTCTAAAGTGAACGTTAAACAATCCAAAACACAAAACTAAAGTGACTGTGAATATGTCTTGATTCTCTTGAATGTTGATGGGGGAGGTTTGAAGCGATGAAGCTCCACCGGTTGGAAATCCCTCTTTCCATGGAGGTGTTCAGGACTTACGACCAGCCCTCAACACCAAGGGAAAAAGGAAAGAGCAAACTCTTCTCGTTTTGACACAACATCTGTCTTCAGTTTCCTACATACAAGAAAAAGATGAAATTAGTTTTTTCTTAAATTAAAACTAAAAATACAACATAAGCCCTAGGCACACTATCATCACGCTTCACGTCGGGTTCACCAAGGATGTCGTAGAGGAGTGTGAAGGGAGGCAAACGTTCATCCAAAAGATTCACGCTAACCTAACCATGTGACTGCATGCACGGTGCTTCTAAGTATGCTTCGGGTCTTAGATTGAATTTTCAGTTTAGAAGTGATAAAAACTATAGGTTTCTAATCTATTTGAGTGAAATCTAAAAACTAAGATTCAAAACATCTTTCTAATCATTTATCATAACAAATTTTCTTATCATTGCTAAATGTGTAGACATATGAAAGTTCAAATTAAAATCTTAATTATATCGAAAAGTGGACGTGCTAGAAAACTTTAGGATTTAATCCTATACAAAAGCTTATCATAAGTGCTAATACAATTTCTTTATGAATAATCCTATACAAATTAATAGTTGTAAATGATCATAAAATGCTTCAATTTTCAAATGTCGTTATTTCATAAACTCTTATTCTTGTAAACTTGTATTCTTGTATTCTCCTTTGCAATCTCTTCAATGACCTGCAGGAGACAACAATAGAAAAAGAAACACATCAAATTAGCACACATATATATACATTTTTAAGAATCCGAATGGACATGCATACGCCTTTTTTTAACTAACACATGCATATATTTTAACTAACACACGTTCATTTTTTTTCCATGCATTAACTAGTTTTTCAACTAACAGATACTTTTAGTAAACTAAAGCACATGTCTTAAGTTATACATACGTAAATTTTTTGTTAGTATTATATTAAAATATTACCACAACAATAAAATAACTATTTAGTTCATTAAATTATTTAATGCAGATATAATATTATAATTATCATTAATAATTTTATATTTATTTAGTTTTTTATCATAACTATATTTTAGTTTTTTTATATTTATTTTATATTTATCAACAATTAATTAAATATACAATGATCTCAAAATAACAAAGGTTTAAAAATATGAATTTACACATGGATTTTAACTAAGATAAAGTAACAGGTTTAAGGTATGGTAGGATGATTTTAACTAAAAAAATAAATAAATATATCAAAAGAAAGAACAAAATAAATATACATATGGTGCTTGGAAAAGAACATAAATCTTACCCTCTTAATTATCATCAGTGTTCATGTATACTCATTACACATACCTATACTTATACATACATATGAGTATGATAAATATCATAATATTTCCTTGTATTCAATTATAAACTTGAAACCTTTTTAGATAAGAAAACCTTTGTTTAATCTAACTCCTCATGTTTTTTATTGCCTGCAGGTACTAAGAGAAAGAGGAAAACGTTAGAAAATTCAAACCAATACATTAAAATTTTTTGAGAAAGATATCATTTAACCGACTCTAAAGAAAAAATTTTTTATTTTTCCATATGACAATTCGAGTGAGGAAATCCATCCGATAACGCAGACAGGGAACCACCAGTTCCCTCGGCGCAATTGCTTTCAATCCATATGCTAACTTAAAAGGAGTTGTTCCGGTCGAAACTTGTATGTGGTACGATAAGCCCATAGTACAGCAGGTAGAAATTGGTCCCATCGCTCTGGGCACTCTAACACCAGTTTCTTCAAGATGTTTAAGAGAGATTTATTCGTACTCTCAGCAAGTCCATTTGCTCGCGGGTAATAGGGAGAATTGAATTTGTGCACACTCTGAAATGTTGTCGTAAGCACTTGCATTAAGGTATTCGAAAAGTATGTATCCTGGTCAATTACGATCTCCAAGGGTAACCCGTAATTGAAAAGATATCCTTCATTAAGCATTTAATACCCATAGCTGCCATAGCTAATCACAAAGCCCAGGCCTCGGCCCATCTAGTTTCGTAATCTGCACATACTAAAATATATCTATTATTGGTAACTATTGTCAGAGGTGTAATTGGTCCTATGAAATCTAGAACCCACTTTTGGAAAGGTTCCAGAGGCACAACAGGTTGGAGAGGGAAGTAGTGTCGCTATAAAGGCTGCCCGGAACACTGACACTCATCACATTGTTGTATGTACTTGGTTACATCACGATACATAGTGGGCCACCACAATCCACTCTGCAGAATCTTTCGGTGAGTCAGATCAACTGGAAAATGTCCTCCAGTTGGGGCAGTATGGGCCATGGTAACCACTGAAGCAATTTCATGGGTAGGGACACATCTGAGTAATACTCCGGAGTGATCCATGTAATATAATTGTCAGAAAATCAATCGAAAGCGTCGACTGTATGTGGCGAGTCTTCCTCTAGCTGCGGAAGAAATCATGCCCGAACGGACATCCACTAGTCAAGAACAGAAGCAAGGTGTCATAGTAAGAAGAGGGTACCGGTAATTCCTATGGATTATCGTGTACTGTCTCCGTTGTATATATGGCTGGTGTTGTATCATCAATTCCCTCAGGAGGCTCACCGGAATCTAGCCGAGAAAGAAAGTTAGCAAGAGCATGTGTTGACCTTGGTCGATGTACGACGGAGTAATCAAATTCTTGAAGTAGTAGAACCCACCATGCTAACCATCCTCCCAAATGCTATTGTCACACCAGATACACCAATGCGGCATGATCTACACGGAAAGTGAAGCGTCTACCCAACAAATAATGGCGAAAATTTTTCACAGAATAGACTAAGCCAAGAAACTCTCGTTCTATAACTGAATAGTTACTCTCTGTCGGGGCCAATCTGTGGCTCACATAATATACCAAACAAAACCATTTATATGTCTGCTGCATCAGCACGCTTTCAATGGCACTATCGGATGCATCCACAAAGACATGGAATGGCAATTCCCAATTAGGTGCTTGTAAAATGGGAGCCTAAGTTAACACTATTTTCAGTCGGTCAAAAAAAAGTTGACACTCTTCGGTCCATTGGAATTGACGCGGGCTACTACTGATCAAATGATTAAGTGGTATTGCCAGATGAGCAAGCCAACGCAGGTGCCACCCATGCCACCGGATTTGGCCCAAAAACCGCATCATGTCTTTAGGTGTCTTAGGAGCAAGAGCCTCCAAGATGGCCTTCACTTTGTCTGGATCCAACTGAATACCTTGTCTAGAAATAACACGTCCGAGCTACTTACCACAAGATATAGAGAATACCGATTTGTTTGGGTTCAAGCACAATTAATATTCCCGACACTTTGAAAAGCAACACCGTAAATGATACAGGTGCGCCGATGTGTCACCGAAAAACCAGAAATCATCCAAATACACTCGCATAAACGTTGTGAGATAAGGGGAAAAAATTTCCTGCATGCAGTGTTGGAACGTACTGGGAGCATTGGGGAGTCCAAACCACATTACGGTACATGCATAGACACCCTAGTTGGTAATAAATGCTGTCTTGGGTATATCCTTCTCAGCCATTTGGACTTGATTGTAACCATTGTAGCCATCTAGAAAGGAATACATCTCTCGACCAGCCACATCGTCTAACATGGTATCCAGGAATGGCAACAAAAACCGATCAAGTACAATTGCAACATTGAGCTTTCGGTAGTCCACGCATATCCGAAGCTGCTTGTTTTTCTTTGGAACTATAACAATAGAAGAGATCCACTCTGCATGCTCAATGGGTACAATAAATCCCACCTTCAACAAACGATCAAGTTTGGCTTTAACATGTGCTGCATAGTTAGGATTCATCCTATAACTAGGCTGTTTGATGGGTGTTGCATCTGGTTTTAGAACCACTCTATGTTGATAAATCCGTGGGTCCAGCCCCTTCATGTCCCTCCAATCCCAGCGAAACACTTCTATAGAAACTGCAATAGTTGCTCCTGGAAGGTTTGGGATAGTCCAGCTTTTATTTTGATAGGTCGTGAATTGGTTTGATCACCTAAATTGCAGATAGTCAGCTGATCTTCTAGTACATAGAACTGTCGGGGCCTGTCCTCATCGTCTCTAGACTGGAGTAATTGTTGAAGCAATGCCTCATCTAAGTTCTGATCTGTGCTCGACTCATGCACTCCGATCAGTGGTGTCATCGTACAGGAAGTCGGGCTCCAGTTATCAGCCACTGCTTATAGATCTACAATGCCAAGTGCAATCAGGTCTTTGTTAGCCTTCAAGAAAGTCTCCTCTTTGTCATCGGAGAGACCATCCAACATGTGTATAGGCTCCGCTAAACATGGTCGTACATGGTAGTCACAAGGTTTTATATTGTCCAATGGGACAAAGTATTTTGGATGATTATTTTTAAAGACTAGTTCATGTGCAGACCAGTCTTGCACTACCTAAGCTTGTTTTATCTAGGGACGTCCAAAGAGCAGATTGTAATCCAAGCTTGAATCTGGTAAATCTAGCACAACAAAGGTCATTTTGAAAACAGATCATTGTAGAGTGATCAGAATATCGCGCACCAAGCCCACCGGATGGACTCGAGATTGATCAGCCATACATACAAAGAATTGCATAGGTTCAATTTTCGTCCATCCTAGCCGTTTGCAAAGTGCTGATGTTGCAATGTTGACCTCTGCCATCAATTAAGACATGTGTAATTTTGTGGTTTTTGTACCATATCGTCATCAGTGGTACTGTATGACCCACCATTGGGTCCAATTCCGGTTGGATTGTGGTTGTTGTAGGAGCGCTCGAGGAGCCTAGACTAACCTACTGCTAGAACTGTTGTCAAACTCGAGGGACCAAAGCTAATAATTGAACCAAGGGCAATGTAATTGATGCCTTGGACAAAACATCCCGCACCGAATCAGTTTTGGCTATTTGCCATATGGTCTCCGATGTGGACTCCGGTATTGTGTGAGTTAGATTTCGCCCTTCTGGTATTTCCAGTGGTATGCTTTGCTGCATCACTGGAATTGGATCAGGCAATACGGTTTGCTCTTGTGTTGCCTACTTGCTTGCTCTTGTAAACACCTTTTGTTGTTCACGAATGCCGGGTTCAAAACTCTCTGCAGCTGGCTGTAATTGCTTTCTAGAACGTGTTTGAACCACTGCTTCTTGAGTGTCTACTGGTGAAATATACACCATATTTGCCATCGGATGTTGTCATTCTTTTTTCTTTTTATCATACTTCACTGCATCTTTTCACAACCTCTGGATATGCCCTATTTTCCAACAGAAATGATATTTAGGAGTTGGATTAGATGTACCTTCTCCTGACGGGCCTACATTCCTTCGAGCTTGATCGAAGTTATTTGTCCGCCCCCCTCGATAATTCCTGTATCCCTGGTACTGGGTGTTCCCCATCTCTGGTGGTACATAATGGCTAGCAGATTGTCCCTGCTCCTGAATGATGGCATTAACCACTGCTCTTCTTTGTACCTTGGCATTGTACGGGCACGTCTCCATAGTGTGGTCTGTTGTGTGGCAAATGGCACAGTACAATTGATTCCGCGCACATGTTGAGTTGTTGTGCCCTAGATTTTTGCATTTGGTGTAGTATATATGTTTCAAAGGATCATCATTAGATTGCTTGGACGCTTTCCACCACTCTACGTCTTTGGTAAATACACCCACTTTGTTTTCTAATTGTAACGCCATAGCGATTAGGGCATTCAAAGTCATTCCACCCATGCAGCATATGATCATTATCTGCTTCAATTGAGGCTTTAGACCATTAATAAACCATTTTGTAATAACATCATCTAGTAAATTAGCGTATGCTGGTGGCAACTGTCGTAAATGACTCCGAAATAACATGGCATAATCCTATACAGTTTGTTGTGGTTAGTGCCTATTGTTCTATAAGTAGTCAAAAATTTTTGCAGGGTTCTTCTTTAATCGAAACGGTTGTAGGAAGCCATCCTTTACATCATCATACTACCGAAAGTGGTTCAAATCATATTGGGTTAGCCATCGTGCAGCGTGATTAACCAGGGTGGACTGGAACACAATTGCTTTGTAGGCAAGGTATGCTAGGTAGTTCAGAACTGCATAATTAATCTCGAAGGTCCGCACATGTGCATCTGGATCATCCCTTGGAAATCCTCCAAATTTTGTATACGTGACCCTTGCTGGAACCGGATGCGGTGGGATAACCTGTTGCTGCTGAAATTGCGGTTGCGGCTATGGCGGTGTTTGTTGCTGTTGCTGTGAACCACTCATGGTGCTGTTGTTGGTGGTGTTGTTGTTACTTGAATCTTGGGGAGATATATCTTGATCTTCTTGAACTGTATGGTCAACTTGCTCACTTTTTGGTCCTAAAATGTCGTTGAACGGTTTCCTTAACTCCAAGTCTAGCAGCCTTTCCTCAACTTTGGTATCGAAATTAGGTAGACTTGCACCAAAAAGTGATGAACGCAGCAAGTGTCCACCAGAGAGCACCGCGGTGTCACTGAAAAACTTCAATATTCCACCAAGTGATACCGAACTTCCATCGAAACCCGCTGAAGTCTCACCAGACTAGGCTACACTATCACTGAAAAAGTTCTCACCCGATAAGCAAACTTGTCACCGAAAATGATCGGATTCTGACCAGATAGTGCGGAACTGACTCCGCACTACGTCTCTGTACAACAAAAAATCACCCTACTTTCTCCAAAAAGTATCGGGCTTGCACCGGAATTCATCGGAATCTCTTCATGTGCTATCGAACTAGCACCAGAATCACTGCTGACTGGTTGTACTGAACCTTCTGCAACTCGACTTAACTGTCCTGTACTTCTACCACCAAGGGGTGTTCCTAATAAGTTTGGAACTACCGAAGGATGTTGATCTCTATGGTATTTGGGGTATGATTCACTAGAGCGTGTTACCAGCATATATCAAAGAATTCTTCGTCAATCTTTAATCTTCTGTGCAACCAACTACTCCATTTCCCACAGACGGCGCTAGTGTTAAATATTATAACCCTTTTCCAGTTTAAGGTTTAATTCACTCTAGGTTCTTGGGATGGTCAGGGGTCTGTAAACAGAGGCCCTATGTACATTTTCCCAAACTATAGTTTAAGATTATATGAATTCACCGCATTAAGCGCTAATATATTGACTTCCAATACTACTCTGAAGATGTGCATTAACGCACTTTACGTCAGAAAGTTTACCGCAAACTCCTTCACTTAGCACATTAATCAAATTACTTAACTCTTTCAATTAACTTCACTTTAATGATTAAAATTAAGTAACAAGATAGGCTTAGTTACACAGATTTCTGCAACAACGTCGCTTCCGGCTCCTCGCCCAGACGAATAGTCTAGTGGATCTACCTTCTGCTTAACGCGATTTGTTTATTAATCTCGTCAAAGGATACAATGTTATGCTACGCCTTTTCATCTTGCGTGCCTCTTTTGAGGATATAATTACAAGAAATATGAGTTCCTTTCTGGCGGCTTACAGAAGTATCCCTGACATATACCGGCATGACCACTATACATGTCAGAGAAATGAAAAGCTGGTACGTGTCATCCTCGATCATCACATGTTGAGCTTGACATCTTAACACTCCCCCTCAAGCTCAACGCCGTATCCTATAATCCAAGCATCTCCCGAAACGGCTTCAACTTCTGAGCTCCAAGTGCTTTGATGAAAATATCAACAACCTGCTCATCTATTCTCACATAAACAAGATCAATATTACCTGCTAATACCTTCTCTCTGATGAAGTGATAATGTACCTCGATATGCTTTGTTCTAGCATGGAAAACAGGATTCCATTGTTGTGGAGATTCTTTCTCCACGATCGCAATTCACATTGAAAGATGAGTACAAAGAGGAAGCGGGCAGATCATGAAAATCATTTGTTTTCTTTGAACAGCTACTCTTTAGAGCAAAAGTGTATGTTGGAAAGTCCCTATTTTCAGAAAAGGAAAGAAAGAAAGCGTAATAAAAGAGTCCGCTTTGGGGAGATCCTTCTTTGTTCCCTTTTGGGAGGTCACATAGAGGACAGAAAAAGGAGCTCACAGAGAGGAGAGGGAAATAGTGCTAATCATCTCCTGCTAATCATGATAATTATTTAATCTACAGTAGGCAACAAGGATGGGCAAAAACCGCAAGAAGGGGGCAGATCGATGCGATGAAAGAGATCAATTTTCTTTCCTAATCTGGTGCTTATCTTATGCAACAACGGGGATGCAATACCTGTGACGTCAATCCTTCTGATGTGAGCTACAAACATAGTGATCATGACATCGAACACAACGGCTTGATGCCAACAAATTTAGAGTTTGTTTGCTGCTGTTGTTTATGGTTTGGATCACGAGAACACATTCGCAACTTGGTACATATATGGTCCTGAAAGATTTTGAAGCATCGTGAAGTAGAACTCAAACACTGCAGCAGAACTCTCTTTCTAAATGATGGTTATCTGGTAAAGGTTTATGCGCTACATCCTTTTATAAGCTCGTTAAATTCTAATATGGATAATTATCTTAGCGTGTCTTGAACTGTTGCTTGCATCTTTTGCACTCGGTGTAAGTGGATTTCAAGATGCTTGCTAGAGTTTCTATTAGGCATACATTATATATTCAAAAGAAAGCAGAATATTGCTACACTTTCACTACTTTTGTGTCGTCCCTTGATTTTTCAGCTTTCGTCGTATGTTCTCGTGAATCCTTGTAAGGAAGATATCCTAATTCATACATTTGAATCATGTGAAGATGACTTGCTACAGCTTAATGAGTGTGTAATTTACGTTACTAGGATATCTGCCTTCATTTTTTTATATTATGATTTGTCATCTTCTAATAAATAATGAACGACAACTGGTGTGCGGTTGTCAGTGCCAACATGTAGCTTTGTTACAGCATCTATCATTGACTAGTTCTTAAAATTATCTTGAAGATCAGAGGGATTTTGTGTGTCGACTTTTCAGAACAAATCTGCAACTTTGAAGTAAATGTTTAGCAGCATACTATGAGTTTTCATAAGTTCACATCTATACGGAGTAAACAGAGCTCTTTGCATGATTTATGTAATGAGAAGGATCAATATATGAATGAAAGCAGATAGAGTTGATGAAGGATTTGAAAGAAATAAACGATTTAAAGCAGATGTTAGTCTACTGTTGGGTTTGGATGGTGATAGCTCCTGGCGGAGCATCTTGTGACATAAGGCAATCATGAACAGAATTCACAACAATTTTGGAGATCATTGGCTGTTCCATAATTGTAACAATGCTAATTTTTTTTTACTATACTTTTATTTTTATCAATGAAAAAGAGAATTTATGTTATGCACCATTTCCAATACTGTGGTTGAGGGTATGCATAGAGCACTTTATCGAATTATCTCTAATAAATATATGTGTTCTTTAGCATACGTGAATTTCTTTTGCTTGGTACTGAATGTGATCTCTAAACTGTGATAATCATGCATATCTGATTAGTTTCTATCAGAACTCATTTTGCACAGATTTCTTTGCAATAACATAAGAAAACTAATATATGTTATCCTAGCACACTTGCATGTAACATTTCGAATAATTTTTGTTCTATGCTTTCACATATCTAATTGATTGAATCGCGGTCAATATTGGGTAGGGCTTGCATTTTAATTCTAAAGAATTTGAATATCTAAAGTAAGAATCAATAATTAAAAGCTGATGAAGTTGCACAACACAATAAATGAATTTAATAAAGTGATGCATCAAGTTCAAAAGATCTGATACAAGATTAGAGACATCTTTGGACTAGTAAAATCAACATAGTAATAAAGGAAAAAAATCAACATATTAGATTCAAGAAAACTTGACTTTGTAAGCTCAAGGAGAGGCTATGCTTGTCATATGATAAATGAATGGGCTATTAATTGATTCTCTTGAGTTTAATTTGTTCTCTGAGTTTTCATGAGCACATGAATTTTCATTTGCATCCGAGTCTGCTCCAAGCACCCGAGGTGCATCGTAATTCCAGCAGTTGACCTGATCCACCAATGTCACTTTCTTGGCACTCTGTGTGCATCCCTAAGCACGCAAGAACCCGACAACATACATGAACCCTGATGGAGAGTGTTAACCTCCAAAAGAACAAGTTTCTCCTGAAGTTGGAGCACCTCTATATCAAGAGTAACTCAAAACCTTCACCAATTTAGAGGATCAATGATCGATTATCAAAATTTTGATCAAACTGTGAAGAAGATGACTACATAGAACGTTTGCTACACATAACTCTCTCATTGACTTATCAAATGTGTAAAGGTTTGGATAAAACTTTGCACAAGGTGTTGCCTATAGTTTGCGCACCTTCTCCAAGTTAAATCATTTCAAAAGACTCAGTAGATCCTGAGAAATGATCTTAACAAGTCACCTATGTCTAAAACTGTTCTTCTGAGAAGTTGATTCAGACACCTATAACTTCTAACACTTGGTTCTCTCAAACTAGAACCTGTTTATGCAAATGCTTTTAGCCATAGGTAGCTTACCTTCTAACTTAAAGAATGAGTGCTTGCTTGCTCAGAAATTTACACTGTGGAAGGAGAATTGACCAAAACATTGGCATTGCATTTTGCGCCTCCTACTACTTCTCTTCTTTCCATTTACACATGTAAATGTTCCTACACTCAATTCTGTCAGCCTGATCACAATTAGAAGCTGAAAATTTGTACAAAGGTCAATCAACTATAGACTTAGAGTTGTACAAAAGCATCTCAAAAAAGATTCAACACAGAAGGAGAATACTCAGAAAGATTGGGTGCAACATTTTTCATTTCTAAAAAATTTACATCTGGATGATGTGAGAAATTCTACTCACTACTAAAGTGTCTAATGACATCTAATTCTCCTCAAATCTTGTTCTTACAAATTCTCTCATATTTTACTTGATATTTTCCCTTGTATATATAGCAAATATTTAGAAGCTCATAAATAATCAAAAGTATAAGTGAGCGAACTCTAAATTAATGTACATATGTGTACACATCTTCATCTTCTGAATATGCACTTCCTTCATGCTTCATAACTTGAACTTTTCTTCAGTCCTTGACTTCCAAACCTTCATTAAAACTTCAATTGTTGATTGCCCTGCACCAACAGCTCCCCCTCAATCATCAATTGAGTTTTTCTCTATCTTCTTTATGTCTGCCATGTCTTTGAATCTTTGTAGCTTTGGTCCATCCAAGCTTTTGGTTAGCATATCAGCTATCTGATCTTTTGTTGAAGTATGTATGACTTCAATCTCTTTATCCATCACCTTCTCTCTTAGGAAATGATACTAAATCTCAATATGTTTAGTCCTGGCATGAAAAACAGGATTAGCAGCTAAATACAATGAACTCATGTTATCTCCATGAATAGTGGGTGTACTCTGAATGATGTCAAAACTCTTCATGAGAGTTTTTAGCCATATCACGTCCTTTGTAGCTTCCACCATAACTTTGTACTTTGCTTCTGTAGATGACAAAGCAACTATGTGTTGCTTCTTTGAACACCAAGAAATTAACTTATCTCCCACATAACACAAGTATCCATATGTTGATCTCCTATCATCAGGATTACCTGCCCAATCTGTATCACTGTATATCTTCATGTTTGTAGCTGATGTAAAACCATAATGCAAACCTTCATTGAGTGTACCCTTAATGTACCTCATCACTCTTTGTCCTGCAACCCAATGTTCTTTCCTAGGACAATGCATGAATTGAGACAATACTCCAATTGCATATGACAAGTCAGGCCTAGTTAAAGTAGCATAGATTAGACTACCAACCAAACCTTGATATAGCTTCATGTCCTTGAACTCTTCTCCTCCATATCTACTCAATTTCTGATTCACCTCCATTGGAGTCAGTGCTACCCTGCAATCATTCATCTTAAAATTGATCAACAAGTTTCTCAAATACCTTTCTTGAGTTACATACACTCCATGTTGAGTGTATGAGATCTCCATGCCCAAGAAATATAAGTCTCCCAAGTCACTAATCTTGAATTCTTTCTCCATTTGCTTCTTTAGCCTTTGAATGTCTTTTTCATTTGTACCTGTAAGAATTATATCATCAACATATATGCACATGTAAATGAACCCATCATGACTTGCTTTAACAAGCAAGCTACTATCTGCTTTAGATACTTGGAAACGAAGCTCTTTCAAAAACTTCACAAGTCTATAATTCCATGCCCTTGGGGCTTGCTTTAAACCATACAAAGCTCTCTTGAGCTTACATACAAAATCTGGATACCTTTCATCTCTAAATCCTTGTGCTTGCTCCATGAAAACATCATCTGAAATGCAACCATTTAAAAAAACATTCACATCTAATTGACATAATTTCCAACCTTTACATTCAGAAATGGCTATGAGTGTCCTGATGGTTGTCATCCTTGCCACAGGACTATAGGTCTCATCATAATCTATACCATAAGTTTGAGCAAAACCTTTCACAACAAGTCTAGCTTTATACCTAGACACACTTCCATCTGCAAACCTCTTTGTCTTGTAGACCCATTTGCATCCAATGATCTTCTCACTATTTGATTTAGGAACCAAATCCCATGTCTGATTCTCCATCAATGCATCATACTCTTCCTGCATAGCTTTCTCCCAATTTTCCTTACCTTTTGTCTGTTCATATGTAGAAGGGTCTTCATCTGCCTTTATCATATAAGCATAATCTTTGGTAGCCAAAAAATAAGTGTCATAGCTATACCTTGTAGGTTGCCATTTGTGTCTTGATGAACTTCCGAGTTCTCCACACTCTTGAGGTTTCTGGTTCATCACACTCTGGATCAAATCTTGGTACTTCTTCAACTTCAACCTGTACTTCATTGTTCTCCTCTTCATCAAATATCTGAACCTTTGATTTACCTTTCTTTTGATTCACAACTTCTTCATTACCTGCATAAATATTGATTGTACCTGCATACCAAGTACCTTGCTCATCAAATGTAACATCCTTTGATACAAGGAATTGTTTTGTGGATGGACTCCACAACCTATATCCCATCTGCTTGTCATCATATCCAATGAACACATATTTTTCAGCTTTAGGTTCCGATTTGTGTCTTAACTGAGATGGCACATATGCATATGCCAAACATCCAAATACTTTGCAATGATCTAGAGTAGGCCTCTTACCCCACCATGCCTCATATGGTGTCATACCCTGCAAAGCTTTACATGGTAATCTATTGACCAAATATGTTGCTGTATTTATAGCCTCAACCCACAAATAATTTGGGTAATTTTTCTCCATCATGGATCTTGCAAACTCAACAAGAGTTCTATTCCTCCTTTCTGCTACACCATTTTGTTGAGGAGAGTACCTAATAGTAATTTCCCTTTTTATACCTGCATTCCACAAGTAATCATTGAACTCATTAGAAAATTACTCTCCCCCTCCATCTGACCTTGGTCTCTTCAACTTATGACCTGTAATTCTCTCTACATACACATGATAATGTTTGAATGTATTGAATAGCTCTTATTTATCTTTGATCACATAGATAGTGATCCATCTGGTAGCATCATCAACATAAATCATATAATACCTTGAACCATTGACACTGAAATCCTTTGATGGTCCCCAGACATCTGTGTGTACCAACTCAAGCTTCTCTGAATACATAAAACCATGCTTGGAATAAGATTGGTTATGAGCCTTACCTAATTGACATGCCTCACATCTGTATGTCATATGTTGACTTGCAACATTAGGCAATCCAAACACTAAACCATTGTTAACGATATCTTTAATACCTCTTTCATTAAAATGTCCAAGCCTTTTGTGCCAAAGATCTAACTTAGAGATCCTATGTCCTCCATAAGTGAACAAGGCATGACCAACACTACCTTGAATCTTCAATGTGAACAATATTCCTTCTTTCTTCCCTGAAACAATTTGTTTATACCCATTGCTAGGGTCTTCCACAAATACTCCTTCATTAGTGAATCTATCTTCATAACCTTTTTTAACAAGTTTTCCTACACTTATCAGATTCTTAGGAATTGTGGGAAAATACAAAACCTTAGGAATTGTGGGAAAATACAAAACCTTACTCAAGAGAGTACTTCCATCCTTGGCCTTCGCTGATCCAATTGACTTCACATTGTGCTTTGTATAATCACCTGTTTGAACTACATGATTAGTTACCTTATTCTCCAGATCAGTCATCAAAGCTATGTTGCCACTTAGGTGATTGCTACACCCTGAGTCAATGTAGAAGACTCTTTGATCTTCAGTTTGCCTTTCATAAGCTGCATTCATTATCAATGTTGAATCCTCCTTTTGATCTGAAGCATAATTGTAGTAGGTATTGTTGTATTATTGACTTTGCAATCATCTACCTACATTTCTTCCAAAGTAACCTCTACTACCTCTACCTCTGAAATTACCTCTTTGATTTCTGCCACCTCTTCTTCTTGAATTAAATTTTTGATTATATCCACCATTATTCTGAGTATAATGCCAACAATCATTAGCTAAGTGATTTGTCTTACCACAAATCCAGCAAGCTTTGACTCCATCTTCATTACCTTATTCTCCAGATCAGTCATCAAAGCTATGTTGCCACTTAGGTGATTGCTACACCCTGAGTCAATGTAGAAGACTCTTTGATCTTCAGTTTGCCTTTCATAAGTTGCATTCATTATCAATGTTGAATCCTCCTTTTGATCTGAAGCATAATTGTAGTAGGTATTGTTGTATTATTGACTTTGCAATCATCTACCTACATTTCTTCCAAAGTAACCTCTACTACCTCTACCTCTGAAATTACCTCTTTGATTTCTGCCACCTCTTCTTCTTGAATTAAATTTTTGATTATATCCACCATTATTCTGAGTATAATGCCAACAATCATTAGCTAAGTGATTTGTCTTACCACAAATCCAGCAAGCTTTGACTCCATCTTTATTACTTCTGCCTCTTCATTTACCTTTGCCACCTCCTCTTCCTCTTAGGAAGTTAGCTTGGCTAGTTGTACCTTCATCTTCATTTGCTTGTTGCTTCCCTTTGCTATTCTTCTTCTTATCCTTTGAATACATTGCTTGACCTGTACGTTTATCACTTTCACCTTTAATATCCTGCTCACAGGTTAGCATGTGTCCTAACAACTAATTTAAATTAGGAGTAAAGTGATCATCAAGTGATAATTCAGTAGACAAAATGAATGGCTTCCATTTATCATCACCTCTCGGTTAGCATGTGTCCTAACAACTAATTTAAATTAGGAGTAAAGTGATCATCAAGTGATAATTCAGTAGACAAAATGAATGGCTTCCATTTATCATCACCTCTCAAACCTGTAAGGATTTGCCTTACCAATTTATCCTGCTCAATATCTTCATCAATTGCTCCTAATGCATCTGCTATGTCCTTCATCCTAGTTACATAATCTAAGATGGACTACTCCTAATGCATCTTCTATGTCCTTCATCCTAGTTACATAATCTAAGATGGACTACTCCTAATGCATCTTCTATGTCCATCCTAGTTACATAATCTAAGATGGACTAAGAGGCCTTCTTCTTGAATGTAGTAAATTGTAGCATTTCTCCAATCACTCAAAAAGAAAAGATACATAAGATCATATAATTGCTACTCATAAAATTGAACAAATTAATAACGAGAATAAAAGCTGTGAAATAAAACTTATCTTATAAATCTCATGTTTTCCAAATCCATATACAAGTAATAAGTTCTGGATGAAGACTCAAACCATCTTGATACAATAGCTTTGGAAAAATAGCGTCTTGATGAAGCTTCGACCTCCCGACCACCCCCGAGTAATCATGATCGCATTCACACTCGCACTCTCAATCACTCTCATAATCTCATTGTCAATCAAAATCATGTGATTATACAATCATAATCGCAATATTCGCATTCTCATTCTCATTCACAATCACACTCTCTCTCTCAATTTCAATCTCATGGATCGTTCTTCTTCATCTTGCACGATGAAAGAGGATTCCCGCAAAGTAATCTCTTCTCAATCTCAATATCTTCGACTTCATCATCAATGCCCGTTCTTCCATGTGCATTCATGATCAGTATCATGGTCCTATAAAACATCATAACTTGGCAAAACCATTAACATCATTAGTATTCGGAAAAAAAACACAGCATTCGAAATACTAGATTGTTCCACGTGAACCAACGCGATGTTCAAAAATATCATTGCTCTATGTATGTTAATACATGTTCAAGAACATAATATGTTCTCTATACCAACTGTTGAATATCTACCGAAGAAAAAGCATCAAAGAAGCTTACGCTATGCCAAGAATTGATGGAAATTTATTCAGTTGTTTATTTTCTTACTTTTCCATATATATTACATCTCTCAAACTGGGAATCAATCGCCCTGACGTTCACACTTGGTCTATTATACAAGAAGGTATGAACAACATAATTTGCACTTAAGTACTTTAACAAGTGAAACAATGAATCCTTCACAAATACATGCGTCATTCTTGCTCTTGACAAAAAGAAGAAAGTGTACGCAACTAAAACTTTAATGTTTGAGATGATTTCTGCTAAGCTCACTACCATCTGTATTATCATATATACACACAATTAAAATTGCCTGCTTGGCCTATTGCTCATTCGAATCATATGTAGACTGTGTAATCGTGTTGCTTCTTCAACTTCATTTCATTCCACTCTGCATAGTCATTAAAACTCTCTGCATAGTCATTCAGAAATGAGAGAAATCATTAAAACTTGATTTTGAAACAGCATCCATAAAAGTTGAAAAGAGAGTTGTGGGAGTAATTGAGTCAGAGTGATTCTCTATCAGCTCTTGATATCAGTTGACTATGGTCGTAAGCATCTGACAGACTAGCGTATCCTCAGAGTTTTATAACATAAAAGCTCAGCCTCTGCAACAATGAAATGAATAGATGTCTCAGTATCAGTTCTGATTGCCTAGAAGTCGTGCGTGCCCAGGTACGACTTGAAATATGATGGATGGAGACACTATACTGTTAGTTCGTATGTGTTCCATATTCAGATTTACAAGATTCTTAACTTTAAGTGTAGAAAGTATGTGATATAATAAGCTCAAAGAGAAGATGATGACACGGGTCCTTGTGAATGCGCAAGGTTATGCATCCATTATATCTGCTATAATGACATGATGATCACCTAAAACAGATTGCTTCACTCTTGAATTAGAATTCGTGTGACAGTTTGCCCCGGCTTATTATCAGAGTGCACTTATAAAGCCAATACATAAATAAAACAAAACAAGAGAGAGAGAAGAAAAAAAAAAACGTTGAGAACTTATCTTTTTGTTTTCGTCGACGCACCGCTCATTTGGCAATCTATCTCTCTACAAGTCATCACCCATCTCATAGGTCTCTGTTGTTCCGCTCCCAATGAACGAAGAATAGATTGCCGCATGAAGTTAGAGAAGTAGTCGAAGAGGCTTGTTGCTGCATGTTTTCTTGCACACAGGGACACTAGCTTCAGTTATATCGCAAATCCGCCTCCCACGCAATCATCTTGAACTACATATAGAATACCCCAACGGACACCACTCTTCCCTCTTGTATGAGCTCCGTCTATCGTGTGGATCACCACACTTCTGTCTCGTCCGACATGCTTGCCATATATAGAGATCTCTGAAGTCTGTGTGCCGGACTCCCCGTCTGGTTTCCATCATCCATGCCTCGTCCCTCTCTATTGGCTGCCTCCGCTTGCCGACTCTTCGCCATCTTCTGTGTGTCTGTGAGCGAGCGAAGAGAAAAAGAAGTATAATACATCTTTGTGTTTAGTTTCTATCTTTCCGTCTAGCTTTTTGCTATCTTTCCATCTATCTTTTTGCTAAAGAAAGTGGCCACCTCCGAAGACGTTGAGGTTTATTTTTAGCTTTGCACGCGTTCTGCGTTTCTCTTACGTATTACGTTTCGTAGTTTGTTTTACTTTTGTTTTTATCATTCGTTTTCCTATTGTTCTATTTAGTTTATTAATAAGGTGGTTTCACACTATATTGTATACATCAACATTTAGGTCCACATGCTTGCATATTGTTTGTCCCCAAGGTATGATGTATAAAACGAAACAAGACATAGAATTATTAATGTTTACCAAATATCATGGACATTGATATGATCTCAACCATAACACATAATGGAATCTCGTAATTGGAATTGTATCACGATGATCTTAAATACGAACACATATGTGATATGTCTTCAAGTACGTGATTACCCCTTTCGCTTTCTCTATCTAAAGACATTTATAACGAGTTACTAATGTCCATCAAATGTTGTTGATATCGATATGCTTTCGAACGATAAGATATGTATATCCCTATGATGGGTATATTACATTCTTCCCCTCTTTAAAGAACTCTGTCCTCAGAGTTGGCAAGGAATGGATACTATTAGTGCTAACTTTTAGTGAGTGCATTCATCAAATAAAGAATACCAAACACTATTTGTGCACATGAAGAAAAAAATGGAAGAACTTATCTTGCTAAGCTTGCACGGTGGAAGCCCTGTGGTTTCTTTTCACCACGTTCGTTGCGCAATTCTCGAAGCAGTTTGTGAATAAGTTCCTCTTGCTCTTCCATCTTCTTGTTCAAAGCTTGCATCTTGTCCTCGAATCAAACTCCGCTCTGATACCACTTGTAGCGTTCCTCCACTCACTCAAAAAGAAAAGAAATACATAAGATCATATAATTGCTACTCATAAAATTGAACAAATTAATAACGAGAATAAAAGCTGTGAAATAAAACTTATGTTATAAATCTCATGTTTTCCAAATCCATATACAAGTAATAAGTTCTAGATGAAGACTCAAACGATCTTGATACAATAGCTTTGGAAAAATAGCATCTTGATGAAGCTTCGACCTCCCGACCACCCCCGAGTAATCATGATCGCATTCACACTCGCAACTCTCAATCACACTCACTCACAATCTCATTGTCAATCAGAATCATGTGATTATACAATCATAATCACAATATTCTCATTCTCATTCTCATTCACAAACACACTCTCACTCTCACTCTCAATTTCAATCTCATGGATCGTTCTTCTTCATTTTGCACGATGAAAGAGGATTCCCGCAAAGTAATCTCTTCTCAATCTCAATATCTTCGACTTCATCATCAATGCCCGTTCTTCCATGTGCATTCATGATCACTATCATGGTCCTGTAAAACATCACAATTTGGCAAAACCATCAACATCATTAGTATTAGGAAAAAAAAAACACAGCATTTGAAATACTAAATTGTTCCACGTGAATCAACGCGATGTTCAAAAATGTCATTGCTCTATGTATGTTAATACATGTTCAAGAACATAATATGTTCTCTATACCAACTATTGAATATCTACCGAAGAAAAAGCATAAAAGAAGCTTACGCTATGCCAAGAATTGATGGAAATTTATTCAGTTGTTTATTTTGTTACTTTTCCATATATATTACATCTCTCAAACTGGGAATCAATCGCCCTGACGTTCACACTTGGTCTATTATACAAGAAGATATGAACAACATAATTTGCACTCAAGTACTTTAACAAGTGAAACAATTAATCCTTCACAAATACATGCGTCATTCTTGCTCTTGACAAAAAGAAGAAAATGTACGCAACTAAAACTTTAATGTTTGAGATGATTTCTGCTAAGCTCACTACCATCTGTACTACGTGTAATCGTGTTGCTTCTTCAACTTCATTTCATTCCACTCTGCATAGTCATTAAAACTCTCTGCATAGTCATTCAGAAATGAGAGAAATCATTAAAACTTGATTTTGAAACAGCATCCATAAAAATTGAAAAGAGAGTTGTGAGAGTAATTGAGTCAGAATGATTCTCTGTCAGCTCTTGATATCAGTTGACTATGGTCGTAAGCATCTGACAGACTAGCGTCTCCTTAGAGTTTTATAACCTAAAAGCTCAGCCTCTGCAACAATGAAATGAATAGATGTCTCAGTATCAGTTCTGATTGCGTAGAAGTCGTGCATGCCCAGGTACGACTTGAAATATGATGGATGGAGACACTATACTGTTAGTTCGTATGTGTTCCATATTCAGATTTACAAGATTCTTAACTCAGTAAGTGTAGAAAGTATGTGATATAATATGCTCAAAGAGAAGATGATGACACGGGTCCTTGTGAATGCGCAAGGTTATGCATCCATTATATCTGCTATAATGACATGATGATCACCTAAAACAGATTGCTTCACTCTTGAATTAGAATTCGTGTGACAGTTTGCCCCGGCTTATTATCAGAGTGCACTTATAAAGCCAATACATAAATAAAACAAAACAAGAGAGATAGAAGAAAAAAAAAAACGTTGAGAACTTATCTTTTTGTTTTTGTCGACGCACCGCTCATCTGGCAATCTATCTCTCTACAAGTCATCACCCATCTCATAGGTCTCTTGGTCTTCGACATGTCTGCTCACAGTTCATGTTGTTCCCCTCCCAATGAACGAAGAACAGATTGCCGCATGAAGTTAAAAAAGTAGTCGAAGAGGCTTGTTGCTGCATGTTTTCTTGCACACAGGGACACTAGCTTCAGTTATATCGCAAATCCGCCTCCCACGCAAGCATCTTGAACTGCATATAGAATACCCCAACGGACACCACTCTTCTCTCTTGTATGAGCTCCGTCTATCGTGTGGATCACCACACTTCTGTCTCGTCCGAGATGCTTGCCATATATAGAGATCTCTGAAGTCTGTGTGCCGGACTCCCCGCCTGGTTTCCATCATCCATGCCTCGTCCCTCTCTATTGGCTGCCTCCGCTTGCCGACTCTTTGCCATCTTCTGTGTGTCTGTGAGCAAGCGAAGAGAAAAAGAAGTATATATACATCTTTGTGTTTAGTTTCTATCTTTCCGTCTAGCTTTTTGCTATCTTTCCATCTATCTTTTCGGTAAAGAAAGTGGCTTCCATCACCTCCGAAGACGTTGAGGTTTATTTTTAGCTTTGCACGCGTTCTGCGTTTCTCTTACGTATTACGTTTTGTAGTTTGTTTTACTTTTGTTTTTATCATTCGTTTTCCTATTGTTCTACTTAGGTTATTAATAAGGTGGTTTCACACTATATTGTATACATCAACATTTAGGTCCACATGCTTGCATATTGTTTGTCCCCAAGGTATGATGTATAAAACGAAACAAGACATAGAATTATTAATGTTTACCAAATATCATGGACATTGATATGATCTCAACCATAACACATAATGGAATTTTGTAATTGGAATTGTATCACGATGATCTTAAATACAAACACATATGTGATATGTCTTCAAGTACGCGATTAACCCTTTCGCTTTCTCTATCTAAAGACATTTATAACGAGTTACTAATGTCCATCAAATGTTGTTGATATCGATATGCTTTCGAACGATAAGATATGTATATCCCTATGATGGGTATATTACATAAACTCTGCACACAAAGATGCCTTCTTGACTTTGTGGTGTTTTGGAAATGATCCTCCAAAGCATTTCATATATCACTTGCACTTTCAAGACGTCTAATGTGAGGTAGCAAGTAGTCATTAACTTCCATATAGATAATGCTCCTAGCTTGAGTATCTCTCTTCATCCAAATCTTCAAATATGATAATTCCTCCCTAATTGGAACACTAGGATCTCTGAATTGAGGCTTTTCTTCTTCACCTCTAATATAACCTATCAAGTCTTTGCTCATAAGATGAGCTTCCATCCTCATTGACCATGCTCGATAGTTCTCTCTATCCAACTTCTCTATTTAAAGAGAATCTCCCATCCTTTCTTCACCTGTGTATTGAATTCTTAAAACTTTATGAGTAAGATGTACCTTTACTTCAAATGATACTCCTTTTGTATTCCTTGATGTTGTATGGCCTTCTTCTCAAGCTTTGCTCTCAATCTTTCACCTTTTGAATCTTCAGATGTTGAATTCTTTACATCTGCAACAATCGGGGTCCTCCTTTCTTCAATTTTGATACTTGCGGCTTTGATACCACTGATGGAGAGTGTTAATCTCTAAAAGAACAAGCTACTCTTGAGGTTAGAGCATCTCTATATCAAGAGTAACTCAAAACCTTCACCAATTTAGAGGATCAATGATCAATTATCAAAATTTTGATCAAACTGTGAAGAAGATGACTACACAAAAAGTCTGCTGCACATAAATCTCTTATTGACTTATCAAATGAGTAATTTTTTTTATAAAACTTTGCATAAGGTATCTTCTATAGTTTGGGAATCTTCTTCAAGTTAAAGTATTTCAAAAGACTCAGTAGATCTTGAGAAATTATCTTAACAAGTCACCTATGTCTAAAGCTGTTCTTCTGAGAAGTCGATTCAGACACCTTTAACTTCTAACACTTGGTTCTCTCAAACTAGAACCTTTTATGCAAATTCTTTTAGCCATAGGTAGCTTACCTTCTAACTTAAAGAATGAGTGCTTGCTTGCTCAAAACTTTACACTGTGGAAGGAGAACTGACCAAAACATTAGCATCGAATTGTGCGCCTCCTACAACTTCTCTTCTTTCCATTTACACATGTAAATGTTCCTACACTCAATTCTCTCAGCCTGATCACAATTAGAAGCTGAAAATTTTTACAGAGGTCAATCAACTATAGACTTAGACTTGTACACAAGCATTTCACAAAATATTTAACAAAGAAGGAGAGTACTCAGAAAGATCGGGCGCAACATTTTTCATTTCTGGAAAATTTACATCTGGATGATGAGAGAAATTCTACTCACTACTAAAGTGTCTAATGACACCTAATTCTCCTCAAATCTTGTTCTTACACATTCTCTCATATTTACCCCAATATTTTCCCTTGTATATATAGTCAAATATTTACAAGTTCATAACTACTCAAAAGTATAAGTGAGCTAACTCTAAATTAATGTACGTATGTGTACACATCTTCATCTTTTGAATATGCACTTCCTTCATGCTTTATAACTTGAACTTTTGTTGAGTCCTTGACTTCCAAACCTTCATTAAAACTTCAACTGTTGATTGCCCTGCACCAAAAAACCCGACATGAAACGCATGGGGGGATTGACCTTTATTTTGAGCCGACTTTGAAGTTGACTTTGAGAAGACCTTTAGTTGACTGTTAGAGCGAGAGACTTGAGGATGAGAGTTTGAGTGCTTGAGTGTTGAGTTTGACTAAGAATTTGAGTTTTGATCAAAATTTAACCATGATGGAGGCCTTAAGATTAGATACAAGAACTTTGAGTGCCTTACTTCAAGTGTTGGCTGAATCCCAAAGGAGTGCCATAAATAGTGATGGAGTGATGCGAGCACTAGAGGCAATTTCAAACGAGTAGATTCTTTAATGGCCGAGATGTAACCACGTTCTTGCAAGTCTATGACACTAAAATGGACCTCTATGGTGTGAGTGCTTCTATGAAGCTTAGTGAATTTTCAAGAATTGTAATGCTCAGAGTCAAACCTAGCATTTATGCTCTCAAAGAGTGATCCCATACATGGAATGAATTTAAGAATTTTCTTAGAGAAGAGTATTATTTAGAGGACTTATTCATGCCCACACGATATGAATTTAGAGAGTGGGTGGCTACTCCAAATAAAGGCCTTGAGGTGATCGAGCTACTTCAAGAATTTGAAGAGCGATTTGACCAATTGATTCATAATGATCAACATGCTTTGGAACACGAGAAAGTAGAGCTCTTCATTAAGAGTAATGGAAGTCATGATGAATTTCCTCTCGAGCATATTCTTTTGCATCATGAGGAGTTGAATATATGTGAGAAGGTGTCTAATGATGATGAGTGTGATGAATGTTTGATTTTGATTGATTGTGGAGAGCTATTTTCAATGGGAATGCATGAAAGTCTTATAACTCAAGTTTATTTTGTTGATTTGATGTATGCCAATTTGGGTTTGCATGATTTTGAGCGTGAGATGAATTGAATGAATTGTCTTCACAAACTGAATGTATGTTGGATGGAAATTTTGAATTTACTTCGAATCAAACAAATCCACCTAGTGTTCAATTGAATGAATTTTTTTCAAATAATGTTATTGAATATGATGTTTTTGATATCTCTTATGAGTTTATGAGTACAGGTGCAAATGATAGAGAAGCAATCGAAGATCTTGAGTTTCATTGTGCACCATTATGTTTTTGATGCACTTAAAAGTATGCATGAATAGGGCCCACTACATGGCCATGCATAGGCACATGTGTTTAATAACCCATGCACTTGATTTTCTTCATCCTATTTGACTTGCAGATGCAGATACAGAGTTTGGTGGTGGTGTGTCGAGAGGCCACATAGATTTGGAGGGAGTGGATGTCGTGGAGATTCTTTCTCCATGATCACAATTCACATTGAAAGATGAGTACAAAGAGGAAGCTGGCAGATCATGGAAATCATTTGTTTTCTTTGAACAACTACTCTTTAGAGCGAAAGTGTATGTTCGAAAGTTTCTATTTTCAAGAAAGGAATGAAAGAAAGTGTAATAAAAGAGGCAGCTTCGGGGAGATCCTTCTTCATTCCCTTTCGGGAGGTCGCATAGAGGACACAAAAAGGAGCTGATAGAGAGGAGGGGGAATCATGCTAATAATCTCCTGATGATCGTGACAATTATTTAATGTACAGCAGGCAACGAGGATGGGGAAAAACCACAAGAAGGGGGGAGATCGATGCAATGAAAGAGATCAATTTTCTTTGCTGATCTGGTGCTTATTTTTTGCAACAACAAGGATGCAATACTTGTGACGTCAATCCTTCTGATGTGGGCTATAAACATAGTGATTATGACATCAAAGATAGCGTCTTGATGCCAATAAATTCAGAGTTTGTTCGTTGCTACTGTTTATAGTTTGCATCACTAGAACACATTCGCAACTTGGTGCATATATGGTCGTGGAAGATTTGAAGCATCATGAAGTAGAACTCGAACACTGTTGCATAACTCTATTTCTCAGTGATGATTATCTGGTAAAGGTTTATGTGCTACATCATTTTATGAGCTCGTTAAATTATAATATGGAGAATTATCTAACCGTGTCTTGAACTGTTGCTTGCATCTTTTGCACTCGGTCTATGTGGATTTCAAGATGGTTGTTAGAGTTTCTATTAGCCATACATTATATATTCAAAAGAAAGTGGAATAGTGCTGCACTTTCACTGCTTTTGCGTCCTCCCTTGATTTTTCAGCTCCCGTGTGTATGTTCCGGTGAATCCTTGTAAGGAAGATATCCTGATTCATACATTTGAATCATGTGAAGATGAATCGTTACAACTTAATGACTGTGTAATTTACGTTAATACGATATCTTCCATCATTCTATTATATTATACTTTGCCATCTTCTAATAAATAATGAGCGACAACTGGTGTGCGGTTGTCAATGCCAACAAATTGTCTTGAAGATCAGAGGGATTTTGTGTGTTGACTTTTCAAAACAAATCTGGAACTTCAAAGTAGATATTTTGCAGCATACTATGAGTTTTCATAAGTTCACATCTATATGGAGTAAAACGATTTAAAGCAGATGAACGATTTGAAAGAAATAAACGATTTAAAGCAGGTGTTAGTCTACTGCTAGATTTGGATGGTGACAGCTGCATGTTCCATTGTTGTTTAGAGATTTATATTGGCGCTTGTGGCATGAGGAAATCACGAACAGAATTCACAACAATTTTTGAGAGTACGGTGTGAGATCATTGGCTGTTCCATAATTGTACGAGTGCGAAGTTTTTTTTACTATACTTTCATATTTATCAATGAAAAAGATAACTTATGTTATGCACCGTTTCCAATACTGTGGTTGAGGGTATGCATAGAGCACTTTATCGAATTATCTCCTATCAATATATGTGTTCTATAGCATACGTGAATTTCTTTTGCTGGGTATTGAATGTGATCTCTAAACTGTGATAATCATGCATATCTGATCAGGTTCTATCAAAACTCATTTTGCACAGATTTCTTTGCAATAACATAAGAAAAGGAATATATGTTATCTTAGCACACTTGCATGTAACGTTTTGAATAATTTCTCTTCTATGCTTTTACATATCTAATTGACTGAATCGCGGTCAATATTAGGTAGGGCTTGCGTTTTAATTGTAAAGAATTTGAATATTTAAAGGAATCAATAATTAAAAGCTGATGAAGTTGCACAACACAATAAATGAATTTAATAAAGTGATGCATCAAGTTCAAAAGATCTGATACAAGATTAGAGACGTCTTTGGACTAGTAAAATCAACATAAAGTAATAAAGAAAACAATAAACATATTACATTCAAGAAAACTTGACTTTGTAAGCTCAAGGAGAGGCTATGCTTGTCATATGTTATATGATTGGGCTATTAACTCATTCTCTTGCGTTTAATTTGTTCTCTGAGTTTTCATGAGCACATGAATTTTCATTTGCACTGGAGTTTGCTCCAAGCACCCAGCGTGCGTTGTAATTCTAGCTGTTGACCTGATCCACCAAGGTCACTTTCTTGGCACTCTTTGTGCACCCCTAAGCACACAAGAACCCGACCACACCGTGCTAATTATATGCTGCTAAGATTATTGCAATAAATAGTGATAGGCTTTCCCACTTCCACACCTAAATCTACAAGTAGCATTTCTAGCCATGATGCCTCACATGCTGCCATTGGAGCACCTCTATACTCCGTGTCTATACTCGACAAAGCAATAGTGGGTTGCTTCTTGCTGCTCGATGTAACAACCACACTCGCAAGTGAGAATAGAAAACCACTAGTAGATCTTCCATCTGGAATGACACCAGCCCAATCTGCATTGGTGTATCCATAAACCTCCAATTATACACGAGCCTCATAAAACAATGCATAATCCAAAGTAGCACTTACATCACGTAGAGTGCACCTTAGAGCATCCAAATGTGGCTTTCAGGGAACCTACATAAACTGACTTTCAAGTTCAACAGTATAACTTAGATCAGGCCTTGTAATTGTGAGATATATAAGACTTCCCACAATTTTCTTGTACATAGTAGCATTTTCTAATACTTCACCTGATGTAGTATCCAACTTCAAATTTTGATTTAATGGCATAGAAATTGGCTTACAATCACCCATACCATACTTTTGCACTATATTCAAGGCATATTGCCTTTGCAACATCCATATACCTGTTTCTGTATGTATAAACTCAATGCCCAAGAAATAGCGCAACACACCAAGATCTTTCATGTCAAATTCCTACATAAGAAGTTTCTTTACCTCTTTGATGCTTCCTTCATTATCACCACCTACAATAAGGTCATCAACATAAATAGCCATAGTAGTGATGCCATCATCAGCCTTCCTTGCATATAGTGAGTGATCTACATCACACATAGAAAACTCAATGCTAGTAAAGCAATCACCAATCCTTGCATGCCATGCATGAGGGGCTTGACTCAGCCCATACAAAGCTGCTTGCAACCTGCAAACATATTCTAGATGCTTTGAATCTTCATATCCTTATGGCTGGTCCATATATACTTCTTCTTGTAACTCACCATGTAGGAAAGCATTCTTCACGTCCATCTGATGCAAAGTCCATCCTTTTGTTGTAGCTAATCCAACAAGTGTTTTGACAGTAGATATTTTAGCTACCGGGCTGAATGTTTTCTCATAATCAATGCCATATGTCTGTGCATATCCTTTAGCTACCAATCGTGCTTTATACCTACTTATGCTACCATCAGCATTATGTTTTACCTTGTAAACCCATTTGCAGCCTATGGGTTTCTTTCCTTGCGGCAATGGAACCAGCTTCCATGTATCGTTTCCATAAAGTGCAGCCATCTCTTGATCTACCTGCAGAAAGCTTTTCTTTACCTTTCTTGGATGTATTTGATGAATTCGGTGGACTAAAATTTCCATGCAATCTTCCACTCCATGGATTTGAGTTGGAACTATTGCTTGGTGATGCTTCCTGTCCACTCAAAACTTGAGATTCTACACTTGATTTTTCAGCATTTTGGTTGTCATCTTCTTCAAGATTCAATCCTTCTTTGGCATCTGCATAGAAGCTTGACATTTCATCCAATACCACATATCTGCTCACCTTTACCTATCGTGTGAGTGGGTTATAATATTTATATCCCTTTTGCTCAAGTGAGTATTCAATGAAGACACACTTTTCTCCTTTTGGATCAAGCTTCATCCTCAATTCATCTAGGACATGTACATATGCAATAGAGCCAAAAACTTTTCGATGTGATAAGTTTGGCTTTTTACTTGTAAACTTCTCTTCAGGTGTAACCTGATGTACAACAACAGTCGGAGTTCTGTTCATGATGTATACAGCAGTATGCACAACTTCTGCCCAATGAAAATGAGGCATATTCTTCTCAGCCATCAAGGCTCTTGCTATTTTTGCAATATGTTTATGTTTGTGTTTAGCAATTCCATTTTGTTGTGGTGTGTACGTGCATGAAAACTGACACCAAATAACATGATTTTTTAGAAAACTGGTAAACTCATTTGACATGTATTCACCTCCTCCATCAGATCCTAATGTCGAAATGTACTTCCCTGTCTACTTTTCCACCATAGCTTTAAAATTCTCAAAGCGAGTGAACACCTGGCTCTTCTCTTTAATGAAATACACCCATACTTTGCGTGTATGGTCATCAATGAAAGTAACATAAAACCTGCAACCACCCATAGATGTGGTCTTTGTTGGACCCCAAACATTTGTTGGGAAAGATGGATGGATGATCCAAGAGACTGAGTAGGTATTGCTAAACCTGCTTTGTACCAGCCCTCCTTTGCTTCACACTTGATTAGTAGACTCCCTTAGCTTTCCAATAATACCAAGAAATGGCCTATGTCCTTTGGAAATGGTGTGTGCAATTATTGAATCAAAATAGATAGCTTTGAAAGTCACAAACTCAAGAAAACCTTCTATTTTGGTCTTGACACCTGCTGAATGTTTTGCTCAGTGTGACCAGCACAGTAGCAATTGATAAAATTCCTTCTAGGCGTATTCAATTAGCTTAGTAAGCTACCATTTGCAAGTGGAATGATGTAAAATAATAAAGTATGCTAAGAGAAATCAATTTAGCAAGATTAGCTATACCCCCGACTTTTTAGGACTGTAGCAAAAATAGACCAGTGAGAACCTCGACTTAGATTTCTCTGAATTGTCTGAATAGATTGTCTTGAAATTTTGACAACATGTAGTAGGCTTCAAGCTGAATCCAACAAGCATTGAATCACTGAATTTGGTCGAGTATTGACTGAGATATGCCCTTGACAAGTTGACAGACTTTTGAGTAGACTAGCAGAGAACACAGAGATGAATGATATAAATGTATCTATAAATTAACACTTGTGTACAATCCCATTGGCATGAATAGCATTGCCTAATGGTGTTGAGAGGTGTAGGCTATGGTGTAGTCCTCACACACACTCAATTACAATAGAATGAAGCTCAGGAGTGATCTCTCTCTGTCCGCGACTTTTCATCTTCACTTTTATATGTAATGAGTAGGAATTTGAATTCAAATTCAAATTCTTGGTTCCCTATAATTAAGCCCCTAAAGACTTGGAGATATTCTCTCAATCAAATGAGATATCTTTTCCACGAATCACTTAGGTAGGTGATTACAAAAGATTTTATGTCAATTTGACTTTTTTTTTTTTTTTTTTGAAGAAACAAGGAAAATTTATATTAATGGTGGCCATATACAGAGTGCCTTGGGCAGGAGACACCTGTCCCAGAGGACAATTTACAAGTAGAAGTACATGTCTAGCCTTTTACAAGAGTACTGTTCAGCTAACAATTTTTTCCATCTAGAGGGAGAATTTTCAGACAAAATCTTGAAGACATCATAGTTATTACAAGAAGCATCTCTGATTCTCCTATTACAGGACAGAGAAGCATTTTTCAGAATAACAGGCAAAGTGATAAGGTAGTTCCTTTTTCTGCTACCATATGTAGCCTCATTCCTACTGAGCCAAATGTACCAAAGAATGTAGCCCCTCCAAATATTCCACAGCAAAATATCCAAGTGATTACAGTAGCCAAGAATAACTTCCATTTTACTAAGTTTGGGGAGACCATTCACTAGCAGATATTTCTCCACAGCAGACCAGAAGTTTTTAGCATGATGACATTCAAGGAAGAGGTGTGAAACATCCTCCACAAGGCCACAAAATATACAGGATCCACTACTATTATAAATTTTCCTGATTTTATTACCAGTCCAGAGGCCATGGTGTAACATCCTCCATTGAAGAAAAGAATGTTTGCTGCAATCTGGAAAGGCCCACAGGGCTTTGAATCTGTAAGACCACTGGTGTGTAGACCAATTCACCTGCCATCTAGAGTTGAGCTTCTTCAGGATTTGATCAGCAGAACCTCTGTCATGTTTGAACTGTTTGAAGATGACATTAGCAACATCCACCAGATCAACTGTTTTCCTATGCCACCTGTCCTTCTTTTCCATGAGCAAGATTCTGTGCTTTTGAATTACCTGCAAGCAAGACATAGACAGATTAGTGCTAGAAAGGATTTCTTGTGCAGTCCTTACCCTAGCTCCACACATGTAGTTGTTCCAAGTAGTAATTCCAGCTTTGTGGCATTTGTGTTGCTTGATTGACAGGCTGTTTTTTTCACACTAAGCAAGCCAACCCAACCATGGGGACTCCTGCAAATAAAAATGAAGAGAACAGGCAAGTTCATTAGTGAGTTTAAAAGAGTTTTTAGCTTTGAACCAGGCCCTCCACATTCTGCAAACTAAGGGACTACCAAAAGGGGTGATGAGATGAGGGGAAGTTATAATGTCCCAAAGGTTGAGATTCTTCCAGGCCCTGTAGTCAGAAAGACAAAATCTAGCAGTATTTCTTTTCAGAAGACAGGCCCAAACATCATTACAGTCAATTTGACTTTTACAATGAGGTAAAGTGGTAATAAACCACTAGCATATGTTCCTATGGTTCTTCATGTATGTAGACTTTTCATGATGTCTTCCAAGCCAAATGTGTAGGCTTGTGATTTACACCAACAGCTCCCCCTCAAGCCAAACATTTTGGCTTAAGTCTTCATCTTCAATATTCAAGAATATCCTGCAATCCAATCATAGATTTGAACCTGCAAAGTTTGGTTCCATCCAAAGCTTTAGTCAGCAAATCTGCACATTGCATGTTTGTGGACACATATGTCAGCTGAATATCCTTGCTTAGCAATTTCTCTCTCACATAATGATAATGAACGTCTATGTGTTTTGTCCTAGCATAATAGATAGGATTAGCTGCAAGGTGAAGAGAACTTGTGTTATCTCCAAAGATAATTGGAGCCCTAGTATATAAGCCCAATTCTGTATACAAGAGTTTAATCCAAATTGCTTCTTGAGTGGCATTAGCTAGCCCTCTATACTCTGCCTCTGTAGAAGACAATGCCACAGTTGGTTGTTTCTTTGCAGACCATGAAATTGGTTTGTCACCTGCAAAAGAAATGTATCCAGAAGTGCTTCTCCTATCATCCTTGCATCCTACCCAATGTGCATCTGAATAGACTTTTATATCAATATCTGAAGTGTAAGGAAAATATAAACCATGGTTCTCTGTACCCTTGAGATATTTCAAGATTCTCTTGGCAGCCTCTAAGTGAGGTATCCTTGGCTTGTGCATAAATTGACTTAGCACACTAACTCCATATGCAATATCAATTCTAGTTAAGGTAGCATAGTTCAAGCTACCCACCATACTTTGATAACATGTAATGTCTTGGACTTCATCACCTTCATGGGCACTTAGCTTTAGGTTCACCTCCATTGGAGTACTTGCTGCTTTAGCATCCTGCAAGTGAAACTTCTTCAACATATCTTGTACATACTTTTTCTGAGTAATGTATATCCCTGAATATTGTAAACTAATTCAAGCCCTAGAAAATACTTCAATAGCCCAAGATCATTGATCTTGAACTCCTTCATCATCTGGCTTTTGATACTTCTGATTCCATTGACATCATTGCCTGTAATGATGATGTCATCAACATAAACACAAAAATAAATTACCTTTTAATTACTTCTCTTAATGAACAAAGAAGTATCTCCCTTGCTCATGACAAATCCTTGTTCTTGGAGGTGTGTAGTTAGCCTGTAATTCCATGCCCTAGGTGCCTGCTTCAATCCATATAAATCCTTCTTTAATTTACAAACATAAGTTACCTCTTAGGGTCTTCATAGCCAGGAGGTTGTGACATATAAACTTCTTCTGAGATCCATCCATTCAAGAAAGCATTCTTGACATCCAATTGGTACATATTCCAATTCTTTGATGCAGCCACAATAACCAACACTCTAATTGTTGGCATCTTGGCCACATGAGAAAATGTCTCTTCATAGTCAATGCCTTGGGTTTGTGCAAAACCCTTGGCTACTAATCTGACCTTGTACCTATTAATTGTACCATCAAAATTTCTTTTCAATTTATAGATCCATCTGGATCCTATTACCTTCATGGAGTCCTTCTTGGGTACTAACTCCCATGTATCACTCTCCTTAAGTGCTCCAATCTCCTCATCCATAACTTCTTTCCATTCTGATTTTGTGATTGCTTCTTCATATGAACCTGGTTCTTCATTTGACAAATCCTTGGCAAGATAAACTGAATGTTTAGTAACAAGAGATGTATCATACCCATATCTGATAGGTTTTTTGCTTTCTCTCTGAGATCTTCTGATTGCTTGAATTGAAGACTCAGGTATGTCTTCAAGCTTCTTCATCTTCATTTTGCCTTTGGACTTCCATGCTTTGAATTCTTCAAGGTTGATAGTATCTTCATCATCTGAACTTGAGTCTTCGTTCTGAGTAGGTTCCTCCTTAGTAAGTTTTGGAAATTCTTCTTCCAAATCATAGGGTAGTTTGACCTTCTTGCATTCATTCTCATACCAAGAATCATTCTCATCAAAGATCACATCTCTGCTTACCATAAATCCCTTATTGGTAGGATTATAAAACCTATAGCCTTTTTTATTTAAATCATGTCCAATGAAAATGCATTTTTTAGCCTTTGGATCTAGCTTACCTCTTACCTGAGAAGGAATGTGCACATATGCTACCCATCCAAATGTTTTGCAGTGATCTAATGATGGTCTCTTGCCATGCCATGCTTCATATGGTGTCATACCATCATGTGATTTAGATGGTAACCTATTTATGAGGTAAGTGGCAGTAGAAACACTCTCTGCCCATAGATAATTAGGTAATTTCTTCTCATTAAGCATAGATCTAGTTGTCTCAACAATTAACCTATTTCTTCTTTCAGCTACCCCATTCTGTTCAGGAGAGTACCATGTGTTTATTTACCTTTTGATGCCTCTGTCCTGCAAGAAGTCTTCAAATTCATTGGAGAAGTACTCACCTCATCCATCTGACCTTAGCCTCTTCAAATTCCTTCCTGTCTGATTTTCAACTAATGCAAGATATTTCTTAAAACAATTAAACACCTCATCCTTGTGCTTCATGAAGTATAATACAGTCCATCTGCTATAATCATCAATGAAAGACACATAGTACCTTGCACCTGAGACTAAGGGGTCTTTGCTAGGTCCCCATACATCTGTGTGTACCAGCTCTAGGTAATCCTCATGCATATATCCTTTCCTTGAGAAGGGTAACCTGTGAGACTTACCAAATTGACAAGCACCACACTTGTAAATCATATGCTGCTTGGATACATTAGGTATCCCAAGCACACATTGGTCCCTGCACATTTGCTTCAAGGTTCTTTCTCCTATATGCCCTAATCTCTTGTGCCAAATCTCAAGCTCTAAAAGTGTTTGATCCTTATAACTGTATAGTGCAATATTCTTTGTGTCTTCTAACTCAAAAGTGAAAAGTCTACCTGATTTTTCTCCTTTAGTTATCCTTTTGAATCCATGTCTTGGGTCCTCCACAAATGTTCCATATTGATTGAATCTGACCTGCAAACCTTTCTCTACAATCTGACCAACACTCATTAAGTTCTTTGTAATTGTTGGTACATAAAGTACCCTACTCAACAAATTCTGATTACCATCACAAGTCTTCACATTTCCAACTTTAACCACAGAATGCTTTGTATCATCACCTTTTTGGACTTGGTGTTTACCTTTTGGTTCCTCAAGATCAGAGAGTAGTGGCACATTACCAGCCACATGATTTGAACACCCTGAATCAATGTAAAATAAGTGATCATCATTTGTACCTGTCTTTGAAGTCATGTTCATGATCAGAAGAGAGTCATCCTGCTCTTCTGTGTAGTTGTTGTAATCCCTTCTGTTTTTGAATCCTCCTTGGTAGTTGCCATTGTAATTGTTGTTGTAGCTGTTGTTGTAATTGTTGTTGTGGCCTTGGTGATTGTTGAACCTTCCTCTTGACTGTGAGTAACCACCCCTTTGGTAGCCTCTTCCTCTCTGATTTTTGTAATTCCTGAAACACTCATCTGTGGTGTGATTTGATAAACCACAAATGTTACATGGTGATGAATTATAGGGTCTCCCCCTACCTTGCTTACCTCCTCTGCCCCTACCTCTTGAAGATCTACCTCTCCCCGCATAGTTAGCTTGGGAGGTAGAGCCTTCATCTTCCACTTTCTTACTCTTACCTTTATCCTTAGATTTCTTATCAGTGTATAGGGAAGAAGAGTTATTACCTTTGGATGTGTCTCCATTCTTTGTGAGCTTTGCTTCATGTGTAAATATTTGACCCATGAGAGTTGTAAGATCTGGAGTGTGCATGTCCATGTAGAGATCCATTGCAGTGGTGAAGCTTTCCCTTTTGTCATCAGCCTTGATTCCATTGATTACCTGCCTTAAAATTTGTTCTTCTTCAATCTCCTCTCCTATGCTTGCTAACTGATCTGCAACATCTTTAATCTTGGTCACAAATTCTAAAACAACTTGCTTAGGTTGCTTCCTTTGTGTTGTGAATTCAATCCACAACTAATTTTTCCTAGCCCTTGTATTGGACGAAAAGTATGATGACAAGGTTTCCCAAGTCTCTTGGGAAGTCTTGCAATTTCTGATATGAGGTAACAGGAAGTCAGATATAGAGTTGAGTAAATAAGACCTTGCCAATGCATCCTTTGCACACCATGTGTTGAGCTTTTCTTGTTCTTCCTTGGTTGGCAATCCTCTTGCTTTGAATGAGGGCAATTCCTCATCTCCTGAGATGTATCGAAAGAGACTCCTTCCTTGTAGGTAGGTCTTCATCCTTAGAGAACAAGCTTGATAGTTGTTCCTGTCCAATTTGTCAATAAATGAAGGAAAACCATCTCCCATTTTACCTTATTTGCTATGATACCACTGTTGGGAAAGATGGATGGATGATCCAAGAGACTGAGTAGGTACTGCTAAACCTGCTTTGTACCAACCCTCCTTTGCTTCAGACTTGATTAGTATACTCCCTTAGCTTTCCAATAACACCAATAAATGGCCTATGTTATTTGGAAATGATGTGTGCAATGATTGAATCAAAACAGATAGCTTTGGAAGTCACAAACTCATAAAAACCTTCTATTTTGGTCTTGACACCTGCTGAATGTTTTGCTCAGTGTGACCAGCACAGTAGCAATTGATAAACTTCCTTCTAGGGGTATTCAATTAGCTTAGTAAGCTACCATTTGCAAGTTGAATGATGTAAAATAATAAACTATGCTAAGGGAAATCAATTTAGCATGATTAGCTATACCCCCGACTTTTTAGGACTGTAGCAGAAATAGACCAGTGAGCACCTCGACGCAGATTTCTCTGAATTGGCTGAATAGATTGTCTTCCAATTTTGAGAGCATGTAGTAGGATTCAATTTGAATCCAACAAGCGAATCACTGAATTGGGTGGAGTATTGATTGAGATATGCCCTTGACAAGTTGACAGACTTTTGAGTAGACTAGCAGAGAACACAGAGATGAATGATATAAATGTATCTATAAATTAACACTTGTGTACAATCCCATTGGCATAACTAGCATTGCCTAATGGTGTAAAGAGGTGTAGGCTATGGTGTAGTCCTCACACACACTCAATTACAATAGAATGAAGCTCGGGAGTGATCTCTCTCTGCCCGCAACTTTTCATCTTCACTTTTATATGTAATGAGTAGGAATTTGAATTCAAATTCAAATTCTTGGTTCCCTATAATCAAGCCCCTAAAGACTTGGAGATATTCTCTCAATCAAATGAGCTATCTTTTCCACGAATCACTTAGGTAGGTGATTACAAAAGATTCTATGTCAATTTGACTTTTACAATGAGGTAAAGTGGTAATAAACCACTAGCATATGTTCCTATGGTTCTTCATGTATGTAGACTTTTCATGATGTCTTCCAAGCCAAATGTGTAGGCTTGTGATTTACACCAACAACATTTGTATGTATTACTTCTAGTACATTCTCACCAACATGATTGTCATGTGGAAATGATGCTCTTGACTGTTTACCAAATTGACATGCTGCACATACCTTTTGCATTTCTACAACTTTGAAATTTGGTAGTCCATGGATAATCTCCTTTGACTGCATCAATTCTAGCCCTTGCAAGTTTGCATGTCCAATTCGTTTGTGCCACATCTCTATATCTGCAATAACTCGTGCAACTTTTGCAAACATGGCTGCATTCATTTTAGGAATCTTCACATTTACGGTGAACATCCTACCCACTTTGTTTCCTTTGGCAATGAGTCGTCCATCCTGCATGTACTCTTCTACATATAATCCATCAACATTGAACCTAAACTGTATTCCCTGGTCAACCATTTATCCTACAAAAACCAAATTCTTTGTTATATTTGGAACATGCAACACATCAGCAAGATGTTTTACATTTCCATCCTCTATCGATAGTTTTATGTTTCCTATATGCTCAATAGGATGTGATATATCATCACCTGTTTCAACATATCCAAGAACTGGCAATTTTTGCAAAGTACCAAACCATTCCGCATGACTGGTCATGTAATTTGAAGCACCTGAATCAACATACTAGGCATTATCATTTGATTTTGAAACACTAGTAGACATCATATTCATCGTGTGATGTTGAACCATGAACAACTTCTCAGAATCATCTGCACTTGTGGATGCATAATTATTCTGTTGCCTTTTGTTATTTTGATTCTTCAACCTGCAATCACGTTCCAAGTGTCTAGGTTTACCACAATTCCAACATCCTTTATTGTCATTACCTGAAGCATTTCTCAGGAAACTTATGCGGCCTCTTTGGCTCCCCCTGCCTCAAAACTGTCCTCTTCCTCTTGCATGATTGTGTTGTTGACTTTGGTCTTGGTTACTATTTCCTCTTCCACTTCCAAAACCTGTACCTCTACCTCTTCCTCTACCATAGTAGAATACCTACTGAGAACTAGATTTTCCTTGGGAGTTTGAGTCCTCACGAAGATTCTTTTCTTTAATAATCACCATAGATACCAGATCAACCAAATTCGGAATATTTTCCATGGTCTGTATAGAAGTTCTGAATTGCTTAAATGAAGCTCCTAAACCATGAAGACACACTTCCACCTTATCATCATCATCTACATTCACGCCAATAGATGCAAGTGACTCATATATGCTTTTGAGTTTCAAGATGTAGTCACTTACCGACATGCTCTTCTTCTCCAATGTATGCAGCTCATTTTGAGTTGAAATTTTCCTGCCTTTGTATTGGTCTCATACAATGAGACCAAACTCTTGCAAGCCTCTTTTGGAGTCTTGGCATCCTGCATGTGTCCAATCATGCTATCCTCTATGCTAACAGATAGCCAGTACATTACCTTTCGTGCTCCTTGATTCCATTCCTAATATTCTCTTATCTGATCTGCTGTCTGATTCCTTTCTCTTAACTACATAGCATTTTTATTCTCTCCTTTGATGTACTTCTAGTAGCCTTTTCCAATCAAGAAATTTGTCATTATGAATCTCCAAGCATGGCAGTTGTTCTTGTCCAACTTATCGCTCATAGGCTGACTCATTCAATCTGCATTTTCCATTTCTGAAGCAATTCACAACACTACAAAACACTATAAGTAGCACTTCTACTTGAACACTGTCACATTATGACGTGACAGTTCGATCTAAAAAAAAACACAGTTTTCGTGTATCAATAGTAATCGCTTGAAATTTTGGATCTAGAATATATTTGCCAAACACCACACAAGTTACAGTGTCTGAAAGTTACCTGGTTTTTTGTGGGCCCCACCTTGCGCGCTTGAAATAGAGGTCGAGGTGGCTCCGAAACTTCGATCTCACAAAAACAAGTGACCCTAAAGGGATAAATCCCGAAATTTTTTTTACGTCTTCTACCTTCATGCCAGTTTTTGTTGCAAACAGAGGTTGTTTGTGAATCGCGTTTTCTCCATGCCTTGCTATGTACTCTTCACCGTCACCTTCTCCACAAGCTCTCTATAGCCACACTGGCTCTCATACCATTTCATGAGGAAGGAGATAAGGAAGAGAGCACACACACACACTTTCACTCTCAAGGAGAAGCACACACACAAATTGAGGCAAGGAAGAATGATCTTCTTCTTCTTCTTCTTCTATTACATAGAAAGGAATGTACAAGAATGACCTAAAAACAAGAATACAACAAGTGTAATATATAAAGATCAGTACATAAGGTAAAACCTAATGTTAGCAAATGAGGGAGCTGGAAAGGAACAAATGTGCCATCACCCGTGGTAGATAAATCTAATAAATCTCAATGAAGTATCCCTGACATATACCGGTGTGACCACTATACATGTCAGAGAAATGAAAAATTGGTACATGTTAGCCTCGATCATCACATGTTGAGCTTGATATCTCAACAAAAGGCAGTTATCACATTGAATAGCTTGGATAATGTATTCATTCAATGTCTTAACCACTGGCATTGTGAGGAGAAGATCCTTCACATCATCTCTTTAACCCCATCTAAATTGGCTTATGAAATAATCTTCATGACAAGTGAGATCACATATCAACTATCTAAATTCTCATACATGGGTAGAGAGAAGGCAGTTACCTTGATGTAGTTTTTAGAGTTTTGTTTCTACCACTCGACTTTTCTCTGCATCTCCAAATATGGTGATGAGTTCTCAAAGAAACCCCTCATAGTCTTGAAGTACTGCTATGTTCAGATTGGGGTTAACCATGATAATGCTTGGACAGAGAACAAGGTTCCAAAAAACCCAACCTTGGATGCCTCATCAAGGTATTTATAAGGTTGCATACGGATGTACAATTTAACCTTATGAAGAAATCCATTGAACTTTCTGCAATCACCATCGAACTTTTTGGCATGTAAATCTTGGGTTACTTCATGAAAGATGAGCTAAGACATTGATTCACATGAATACTTCCTTGATTTGCTTGAAGATTCCCGATTCGTTCTTCTAATTCCTGGAGGTGCGTGCCTACATACACCGTATGTTCCATCTTGACTTGTGTCTCTCTATGATTTAGGTCCTTGATTTGTTGTTCAAGACTCTAAAGTAATGCTACAATTTGTTCATAAGCATTCTCCATGATTCTTGGTGTTGGATAGAAGCTAATCTTGCCAAAATGTCACGGGAGCACTAGATTGTGCCCTTTGACTAGACTAGACAAGATTTAATAATTATACTTTCTATTATAAGATGACCCATGTAGGGAAATAGTACAAGAATAAATAATTGAACAAAAATTCCCACAACTCGGGACTGATAGGTATAAATAACTCGACTAAAGATGATGTAAAAGATCCCACAACCTGGGACCATAGGTATGTTGGGGATGTAAGGGTCATGTGACCTTACCCCATATTCATATATATACATCATATATAGAGCATTGCCTCAAGAGAATTCATTATGTGGGTTTCGAGGCTCCCACGCATATCCGCGTGTCATTCCTCTCTTCTCTCTCCCTCCATCTCCTCCTTCCTCCTCTTGTTCTGCACACCAAAGCCCTTCATTGGTATCAGAGCATGCTGAAGGATGGTGTGCAAGAAGCTTCAATGGAAGCTTAAGTGAGAAGAGGTAGAAGTGCAGGTCGGCATCTCTTGACAGTAGTTCAGTATTTCAGCTGTAACTTGAGCTAAGAAACTCGGATTGACGCGTTTTAAAGTTCTGTGTGTAGGTAACACAGAGAGCTACAATTTCGCAGAAGGGCGCAGAACCTGGTTTGGACTTCTGGAGTGCTGAAAATTCGAAAAACGCAGAGAATTGTAGAAGACGAATCTACATTGAGTAGGACAGCAGGTCGGTTTTTTTCTCATAACTTGAGTTCTACAGCTCAGAATGCGATGATTCAACTTGCTCCTCGTAGCTTGGAAAGATAGCTACAACTTTGTAGAAGAACTCAGATCCAGATTCTGAGTTTTAGGTTGCCTAAATTGCAGAATACAGAGCAGTACTGTTGTAGGTGATAGTGAAATTGACAGCAGGTGCTTGTCTTAAGCATATCTTGAGCTACGCACCTCCGATTGAGGTGTTCTTTATGTCGTTACGTAGCCAAGAAGAAGATCTTCAAGTTTGCTGAAGATCAAAAGTCCAGATTCAGAGGTTATCACCTCTGAAACAGCAAAACACAGAGCAGTACAGTTTTGCCCAAACAACCCTAATTGCACTTGGAGGTTGAATTTGCTTTGGAACTTCTTCGAGAGAGAATTTTTGGTGTGCAAGCTCTTATTTTTAGAGCTTCAAGGCATTGTACATGTATGATCATTGTGGTAGCTCCTCCATATGAGAGTAGAGCATGATCTTGTCACGTGTTTGGCATGTAAGATGACATTGTGGTATACTCTTTTTGAGGTTTATGTCATCATGAGTTTGATCATGGATGTATAGTGGCATTGTGGTCTATATCTTGCTTATGCCACTTGGTTATGGATTTACTTGCCGGTTGCACATACTTTTATGAGAGTTGATTGTGGATCTTGGTTGGTACTTGTATCTTTGTTTTCTTTGCAGGTACGTGATCCAGATTGGAGCCTCAGTTACACATTCGTTTGTCACTATTATTAGCATTTGGTCATTGACTGATATATATTTGCCAGTGTGATTCTTGGCATATGTGGATGGTGATTCCCACATGGTTATTTTGGTTCTAGAGTCCATTTTACAGAGGAGATGCTGCCGAAATTTCATCAGCTTTCATGCTAGAAAGGAGCTCTAGTGGATCTTGAAGCTTTTGCAATAGCTTTGGATCATTGACTATCTCCATTCACTTGGACTTGGTCATAGGTTGTTTGTGATAGGTTGGACCATCTTGTAGGATTCATTCTTGAGTGGGAGGTGCATCACTATTATATTGGCATGTATTGCTATCACTTTTTGGCATATGTAGTTGCCATTATCTTTGGTTGGATTAGTGACAAGTAGTGGCAGGTTACTTATTGTTCTTTGGTTATTGGTTATCTTGTTTGATTGCTCAGTTTACAGGGGATACTCTGTCGAATTTTTCCCAGGATTCTTTCATATCTACTTGGTCACTTTTGGAGACTTGGTGAGCAAGCTTATGCTCATGGTTTTATATGCATGCTAGATGCATGGTTATGTGATAGGTGGTTCACATGGTTCCTTCTCCATCGAGACATTTGTGATGTGAGTTATGCATATGGATATGCAGGTGTGATCCTATTGAGGATAGAGTATTGTTTCTAGTCTCTTGTTACATTGCTAGTCTCTTGGATTGCCAGCATGGTGTCTTCTCGATTTGATGGCACTGACTTTCCGAGATGGAAAGCTCAGATGTGGCATACATTGGTTCGTGCAGGGTTACATATGTATGTGCATAGAGATGCACAGAGGCCTCGTGACATGCCTGACCATTTATGGATGGATATGGATGCATTGGCCAGCTCCACTATCCGATTACAGCTTGTGGATTCTATATATGAGTCTGTTATGTATGAGGAGACGAGTAGTGCATTATGGCAGAGACTACATGATATGTATGCGAGTCCATTGACTCATGTGAGACATAGATCACATCGACGACTTCGATGTTGGCATTGTGGTCATGAGGGCCATATTGGACGACGTTGCTTCAGGCGGATGCGACGACGACGTCAGAGATATGCATGTGATGAAGATGAGGTAGTGGTTTCAGGAGATTCTATGGCAGTTGATTATGCCAGTGATGGTGATATCACTTTCTCCTATGGTTCATCTCAAGATTCCTCTTGTTCATTGGATAGCACACATATGGCTTGGTTGCTTGATGCATTAGCCAATTTTCATGTTACTCCACATCATGAGTGGTTTTGCCGATTCTCAGGTGAGAGTCGTGGATGTGTGCACTTGCCTGATGGTATGATATATGACATTGAGGGTGCAGGAGATATATGCCTTATGCTACCTAGTGGAGCATCACTTATGCTCAGACATGTACGTTATGTGCCTTCATTCCCTATGAGCTTGATTTCAGTTAGCCAGTTACAGGAGAGCAGATGTTATGCATTCCTTGGTGAGCATCATTTTCAGTTGCAGTTGGGACAGCTTATGCTTGTCAGAGGTGCCAGGGTTGGGCACAGGTATCCACTGCAGGTACTTCATGTGAGGGACAGTCTCGTCTCAGTGGGAGTTCAGCCTTATGTGCGATGTGAGACTCGTCATGTCTCATTTTGTCTACCTATAGATAGGTCTATTGACATTCATGATGCACATGTATGGCAGGATTCAGATGCTCAGATGGATGCACATATAGAGCATGTTTTGGATGCTCATGATGCTTATATAGAGCATGGTTTTGTTGATCATGTGGATGCTCATTTGGAGCACACTTTGGATGATCATATTGATGCTTTAGAGCATGATGTAGATGCTCATGTAGAGCATTATGATGATACTCAGTTAGAGTGTGATCATCAGTTTGATCTTGATGTTGATGTTGTGCAGTTAGCTCATGTGGAGCATGATGATACACTTGGTGTGGTAGAGCAGGATAGCTCTTATGATACACAGTGTATGCCAGAGCATACTAGCTCTCAGGATGCACAACTAGGTATATCCTTGGTTGTGAGCATGGCTGATTTAGATGTTGAGGAGTCAGCAGTTATGCAGTCATTCTTGGATTCGCTCATACCAGATGTTGATACAGATATATCAGAACATGTTGGTCTTGATGATGGTGCTTTGGATGCCTTGGATACAGGCATGGCTAACATACTTAGGTTAGCCATGATAGCACATGTTTCGTCAGCATTCGGGAGTCTGATGTACGAGTTGTTATGCTCGAGACCAGACATTGCAGTTGCTATTGGAGCATTTGCACTTGGAGTTGTCAGTCGTTCGATGATTGACATAGGCATAGAGCGAGTGGGAGCTTTGCAAGAACTTCATCAGTTCTTGCATCAGTCAGATATGAGCTCGACTCTTGTCGATATGAGTCTAGAGCAGTTTGAGGTGCATGGATACACCTTCTTCGAGGCGGTTGGTGTAGGTTGATCTAGTATGGGTAGAGATCCGGACTCTTTCTGTACATTATTGTATAGTCCTACATCATTCTTTGTATATGTTACCACTTATGGTCACATTGACCCTTAAGTGGGAGATTGTTGGGGATGTAAGGGTCATGTGACCTTACCCCATATTCATATATATACATCATATATAGAGCATTGCCTCAAGAGAGTTCATTATGTGGGTTTCGAGGCTCCCACGCATATCCGCGCGTCGTTCCTCTCTTCTCTCTCCCTCCATCTCCTCCTTCGTCCTCTTGTTCTGCACACCAAAGCCCTTCAAGGTATGGATCAAGATCTCTTGATTACAAGAAATACCTTTAGGGACATGAAATAGATATAAGAAATAACTAGATAAGATCTCCTACTATGAGATTACAAGAGGACAAGGCTAGATGTCCAAGGCCTAGACTAATCAGGACTAGAACAAGGAACAAGACAAGAACTGGAACTGGAACTTCGAAGGTACTTGGTGATCATGACTCCTTGAGCTCCCAAGACTGGTATTGGCAAGACTCAGTATGTATGTGGCCAGCCCCTCCTTATATAAGTTTTCAAGGGTATTTCATCAAAGGTGGTTACAAATTGATGATGTCATCAATTCAAAACATGATCTCTAGATGTCAGAATCAAGAAAGAAGACAATCGATCTTAGAGTTTTGGTATGTTCTAGATGCAATAAAAGCATTGGCTTCTCCAAATTCTAAGTTAATCATGAGATATAGAAGTCACATGGAGTCTTACGTTCAAGATGGTTTTCTTTGTCCATGAGAAGAACTATTTAGGATACATTAGTTTCTATGTTGCATCATGCAAACCTTTCACAAGGCTTTTGGGTACAAGTAGTATTGAATGTAATTTAGGTGATTAACCTTTCACCTAGTATTGCCAAAGGTCTGAAAGTGGCACAAGAGTTGTGGATAGGAAAGCCACCATATTATGATCATCTTCAAGTTTTTGGGTGTGAAGCATATGTTCATAAACCCAAGAATCGCAGAAAAAACATGGACCATAAGTCAACGAAATAGATTGTTCATGAATATGGTCACGAAGGAGAATCTGGATATCGCTTATGGGATCCTAAAATACAATCAATGATCAGAAGTATTGATGTCACTTTCAACTTGTCTAAGATGCATAACCAACCCATTAAGGAGGTTGAAGTGAGAAGAGTGGTTTTGGAGAATACTATTCCTCTAGTTCGCATGCATTAAAATGTTGCACATAAGGATGGTCAAGAAAAGCTCCAATGAGATCAATCTGCAAATGTTCCTATCCACCAATCATTGAGACATTGTGCAAGTGTCTCCAATCCACTTGATAGATATGTTCTAGGTTTGGGTTTTTTTTTTTAGTTCTAATAGATGTTGGTGAGCCTTCTTGCTACAAAGAGGCTATGGAGAGAGAAGATCATGCCAAGCGGGATTGTGCCATGAGTAGTGATTTGAGTTCTATTCACAAGAATGGTACTTGGGATTTAGTACCCTTTAAAGGGTAGGGAACCTTTACCATGTAAATGGCTATATCAACTCAAATTCACATTAGATATTGCTTCTCCAAAGTATTACCCAATGCATGTTGGTTGGACTCGTTGCAATGGACGTAGAGCTAGTCCAAATGGATGTGAAAACTACTTTCTTGCATGGAGATTGTATAGATGAGATCGATACGTATCAAGTAGAGGGTTATGTAGTTCGTGACAAAGAGAATCTAGTTTGTAAGCTCGAGAAGAGCTTATATGGACTTAAACAATCCCCTAGATAATAGTACCAAAAGTTTGATGCTCTAATGAATTCTCAATGCTATTCTCAAAGCAAAGAGGATCATTGTCTATGCACAAAGAGATGCTTAGATGGCAGCTTGATATGCTTGATACTTTATGTCGATGATATATTGATTGTTGGGAATTCCTCTTATGAGTTAGTTCTCATAAAGAAGTTGAGTCAGAGAGTTGACATGAAGGATTTTACAGATGTCAAACGTATCCTTCGCATGCATATTACTTGTGATAGGAGTAAAAGATGCATATATGTGTCTCAAAGTGAGTACATATCCAAAATACTTCATAGGTTCAATATGTAGGGTGGAAAGGCATTGAGTAAACGTTTAGCCACATATGTGAAATTGAGCAAGGATGACTGCCCCAAATCACATGAGTAAAAGGAATTCATGAACAAAATTCCCTATCAATCTGATGTTGGTAGTCTCATGTATGTTATGGTAGCTACGCGACCAGACATGCATTTGTAGTGGGAATTGTGAGAAGATATATGTCTAATCATGCCAAGAAGCATTGGGAAGTGGTCAAAATGATTTTGAGATATCTGAGTATCACTAAGGACAAGTGTGTATGCTTTCATAAAGGGAAAGCATCCATTATTTGTTATATAGATTCTTATTATGCTGGTTGTGTAGACAATTGTAAGTCTACATCAGGGTACATTTTTCATTTTGTTGAAGGTGCTATCTCTTGGAGACCTTGTTTTCTAGAATGTACACTTATTTCCATCATAGAAGCAAAGTATGTTACAGCAAGTGAGGCATGTAAGGAAGCATTACAACTTTCTCATCTTTCTTGTGATATGGGTCTACCTCAGCATGTACCTCCTTTACTTAGTGATGGTTAGAGTTCCATTGCATTGGCTAAGAATATGGTCTTTCATGCAAAGACTAAGCACATTGAGGTGTAGTATCACTTCATTAGAGACTACTTAGCCAGTGAGTGCATTGTTCTTGAGAAGTTTCATAGTTGAGATAATGTTGTACATGCCTTGACTAAAGCTCTACCATCCGATAGCTTTCAAAACTATTGTCGCTTCATGGGGGTTACTTGATTCATGATCTTACACAGTTACTTGTATACTGTGCAACATGACCATCAAGTAGGAGGTATAATTTGTATACTTACACTCAGATATTCTTTTTGATTTTGTATTTTTCTCCCATACTCACTTTCACCATATTGTCCTTTAGTGGGAGATTGTTACAATTAGTGTCCATGTGAAAGGCCAAACAACCGCTAGAGACTTTGGTATATTTCTTTAATAAAACATATAGTGGCATGGTCAGCCACAGACTCTAAGTTCTACCACATTTGTATGACCTAAAAAATTTGTGTTCCTAGTCTATCTATTGTGTGTTTTTCCTGTGTATTATGCACCCCCTTTGTGGAGTACATTGTGAAGCACTGGATTTTGTGTCTCTACAGGAAGGGTGTGAGGTGATGGAGACATAGGTTCCGGAGATGAGTTGGTGCTACACAAAACATGCTCTACACCTGGCAAGTTAACTAGAGGGATGCTTAATAGGCTCCTTGAGCTAACAAGAATGCATTTGGAACCAACAAGTATTTGCAACATCATTCCCAAATGTTTGCATCAAAAGAAATAATTTGCATATGCAAGAAATGTGAAGAAACCTTCTATTTTGGGAATAGAAGTGCTCAGTATTATGCTCAAAGCTCAGAACTTGGTATGAATTGATCAGAAAGCTTTTGTACACATCTCCTTGGTGTGTATAGCTAACTAAAACAAGTTATTTCATCAACTTTTCTGTACCATACACTCCAAAATGAATCTAACAAGTCAGGTGGGTCATTATGACTTTTGTAGGATTTAAAAGGTGCACAAACACAATCACCTTCTATGCTTTATATCTTAAGATTAACTACCCTAAGCTTGATAAACATTGATACAAAAGTAGTAGAAAATTTAATCTAGCTATCCCAAGTCAAAATATAGTAAATGCTTAAATACACGCAGAGAAATCGATTCCCCAAAATCATTGTAATGATGGAGAAGATGTTGGAGGCAATAGACATAGATATACTGAATTATATGTATCAAAATGTAAATGTTATTAAGCATACAATACAAGCAAAGTGTAGTGGACTACACATACATGAAGTGATCTCAATGTATGCTCATTGATGTAGCTCAAAGTCTCTCAAAATAGCTCTCTTTTCCTATGACTACAACAATGTGTATTTATACACATGTGAAGAGTTTGAATTTGATTTTTTCCTCACCTAAAAGTGATCCTGAACTTTAGGGATGATTTGAGTTGAGTCTTCCTACCACATGAGTTGTGGCTTTAGCTCCCTAAATCCATGAGATTCCCTATTCTCTTGGATTTTTACAATTATCCAAAGTAAATACAACCAACATGACACACAAGTGTTCATATGTGGTCCTTCATGTGAGGTAATGAAATAATGTGTAGTCTTGAATAATTAGCCAAGCACTTATGCTTGCTAATTGCAGCAATAGCTCCCCCTTAAGCCTAAGATGCTTGAGTCTTCAATCCTTCATCATCTCTTGCAATCGTATCATTGATTTGAAGTTGTTTACTTAATTCCATCCAATGCCTTTGTCAACATATCTCCACATTGTGGATGCGTTGATGTATAGGAAAGTTGTATCTTCTTACTCATAATCTTCTCTTTGACATAATGGTAGTGAAAATCTATATGTTTAGCCCTAGCATGATAGATAAAGTTAGTAGAAAGATGTAATGAACTAATATTATCTCCAAATATATGTGGAGTTGAACTGTTCAACCCTAAATCTAAGTATAGGGTTCTAATCCACATAGCTTCTCTTGTAGCATTTGCAAGTCCTCTGTATTCAACTTCTTTTGATCAGAGAGCAAAAATGAGTTTCTTCTTTGAAGACCATGAAATCAACTTTGTACCTACAAAAGTAAGATAACCATATGTGCTTCTCCTATCATCTTTAGGGCCTTCCGAATCTACATCAAAAAAGAGTTGAACATCTATATCAGATGTGTATGGATAGTAGAATCTTTCATTGATTGTACCCTTCAAGTATTTTAGAATTCTCTTGGATGCTTCCATGTGAGGCTTCCTTGGAGTGTGCATGAATTGACTTGACACACACTAACTCCATAGCATATATCCACTCTAATAACAATCGCATAGTTTAAAATTACAACAAGACTTTGATAACTACTTAGAACTTAAATTATCTCATCTCATGAGCACGTACCTTCATATTTACCTCCATGGGTGTACCTGAAATCTTTGTATTTTCCATCTTGAATTTGGGGAGCATGTCCCCAATGTACTTCCTCTAAGTGAGGAACATACCTTTCTCTGTATATACCACTTCAAATCCTAGGAAGTATATGAGCAACCCAAGATCATTGATCTTGAACTCCTCCTTCAGTTGAGATTTGATTTTTGTGATTCCATCTGCAACACTTCCTATAATGATTATATCATCTACATATACACATAGGTATATGACCTATGAAAGATTCCTCTTAATGAAGAGGGAAGGATCTGCCTTGCTTACAACAAAACCTTTATCCTGCAAGTAAGTGAGAATTATATTATTCCAAATTCTAAGAGCTTGCTTTGAGACATGCAAGGATTTCCTCAACATGTGAGAAGTCGAGAATGACATACTTGGGACTCGCCTCCCAACCTATTTATAGCTCTCACTTAGTCACCATCTAGAGTTTGTTAAAAGTCAAGCTTCAAGCTACAAATTTGTGGGGAATCTTTTATGAACATGTGGAGTAATCAATGAAAGCCAAAAGACACGAGATTCCATCAAGAAAAGTCAGTCAACCACTCCCCAAGTCATCTCAACTAAGTCCGCCGAGTTAGGAGGTTGATTTGGAAAGATAGTTCCTAGATTTTAGGGGCACACTTCTCAATATACAAGGAGCATGTATCTCGACTTTGTTTGGCCCATATTCTTGGCATTTTAGCTCATGTAAACTAAGCACTAAGTGCTCAAGTTGTGGGAAGCATGCCCCTAGCTTAAGCTAGCCCCTTGGTTGCTTGTTTGTTTTCATTTAGTAGGCATATCTATGTGTGTGCGCAAGCAATGTTGCAACTCTCTACCCCTCAACTATTAGCATTGGTTGTCCCTCATATGGTATCCATTTGATGTAATTATTCTCTCATTGGATAGATATTAGAGACTAGTTTCTGCTCACTAATTCTCTAGAGCATTCTGTGAGTAGTGTGGGAGAAACATTCATTTTAGTGAAGTTGGGTGATTGAAATCCCTCACTGTCTGTAGGCTCTGTTGGAAATATTTTGCTCTTTGTTGTAAGGGCCGGTTCTCCTTCTCTATCTATCTATTTGCTATCATTTTGGTGTCATTGGATAGCTATTAGAGCCTTCTAATATTGAACCAAGGTTAAGGTTCATTCTCTACATAGTCTTTGAGAAAAGCGTGCTGGAGTGAAGTGAGGTCTCTATTTGACTAGCAGTTGTGATCATTCAGCTAGCTCATGTTGTAGAAATTTTTCTCTTTTTGTAAGCATCCATTTGGAGTGAAATTTGTTTTTTTGGAAAGCTCTTGGTGTCTACTATAGGCCTAAAAAATCTCACTGGATTTCCTTGCATATGCTCTAAGAAAGAGCATTTTTAGGTTCCAAACTAACCAAATGACTAAGGTCAAACTTGCACCACGTTATTATGGACCTTTTCGTATTATTTAGAAAATTAATGAGAATGCTTTTAGATTAAATATACCTTCTCATTGGAATATACATAATTTTTTTCATATCAGTTTATTGAAATAATTTAAAGGAGTTCTCCCACTCACTCCTATTCTGAATGATCCTCCTTTGTTAGAAGCCGATGCTAAAATTTTAATTCCAGAGAAAATACTTGATTATGATGTTACTACTACACGCACAAGTAACCAATATTATATATATTTGGTTAAATATAAAAATCATTCACTTAAAGAATCTCAGTGGATTCACAAAACATCACGAATTCCACATTATGATCATTTTATTTTTTCTTATCATTCACAATCACATTAAATTTCTGTTTTTCAGTTCCATGCATGTGTTTTTACATAGAACATGCTTATGATTGTTGAATGATGGGACATGTGACTAGCCATCCATGTCTATTTGATTCTTACCAATTGAGGTGAGTTGCTCGACAACTGGGGGGCATGCTATACTTTATGGAATATTTGAAATGAAGGTTTAATGCCTTGAGGATTTTAATGTGTTTTATGTTTTGATTTAGCACGTGAAGATCCATGAGAGTTTGAACGTGCATGGACTTATTCAAATATTTTTGGAGATACTTAGAAGAATACTTTTGGAAGATAGTTATTTTTAGAAGAAAGTATTTTTAGTTATATTTTTGTACAAAAAATAATACATCACTTTAGAAAGCGATGATTTTGTAAAAAGCTTTTTAAAAATTTGTAAATAAAACAAAAGCTTTTTGAATCGAAGCCCTCATGTATCTTCTATTCAAGACGTAATATGAATTTCCTATAAATACACATGCTCTGATAGACCTATACATCAGAGTTTGGGAGGGGGGGAGATTGTATCCAATCTGGTGTCGTCTCTTGTCTCTTTCTCTCTGAGTTCTTTTGTGTGATTGTGTTTCTGTACTCCCCTGCATTCGTATGTCTCTGGGATCCGATCATCAAGAATACTCAAGGTAATTAGAAGGTCAAAACACCTTTGTTGTGTCATGCCGAATCAGGATCTGAGCTCGTTTTGGCCTCCAAATGCACTATCATAGTGCTTATGCAAGATTTTTCATTTTTTTGTGCCAAAGATATATACAGGTTTTGGTTCATTAGAATAAGCATCTCAAAGTCTACTATAGGTTTCTTAGAACTCGTCAAGGTAATCCTGTTGATCTTTCTCAGATACAATCATTTTTTTGCATCAGGGTATTTTAGTTAGTGGCCATGGCTAAAAGCAATGATATATTCCATATGTTGGCTATTGAGGATAAACTGGATGGTACCAATTACCCATTGTGGGCTTAGATGATGTGACATGTATTGCTTGCAAAAGGATTGTGGAACATTGTGAAGGGTGTTGAAAAACATCCTATTACACCTACAAGTATAGGTATTGAAGCTAATGCACATGGCATTGAAGATGTTGATATTATGTAGATTCCTGTTCATGCTACAGTTCCTATTGCACCTACCAGAGAGCAAATTTGTTGGGATGGTAGAGATGCTCATGCACATGCATTGATAGCATTGTCTATCAAACATGCCATTATTCCTCACATTCGCTCTTGTAGAATAGCTAAGGATGCTTGGGATACACTTACCGCATTGTACCAAGCTAGGAATTAGGCTCGTGGTGCTTACCTCTGAAAACAGTTGGAGGGTGAGCACATGAATGAGGCTGATTCTATGGTCAGTCTTTTGACAAAGATCAAGGATTTGAAGGAAGAGTTAAGCTTTGCTCATGAGGTCCTTCCTAACAGTTCACTTATGCAGACTCTTTTGAATGGTCTTCCCAACTCATATCAGAGTTTTTCTTCTACTCTTTGTTTAATGATGAAGGGCAATCCAAATGTCTTAACATTTGAAGAGTTAGTTTCTATTCTACTGCAAGAAGATTAGTGTACATAGAACATGTCTATTATGTGTGTTGTAGATCAAGCTTTCCTGGCTAGTCAGAAGGGCGAAGGTAAATGGAGCTCATCTACTAGTAAGTAGAAATCTGCAAGTGCTGCACATTCGAAGAAGGAAGATAAAGATGAGAAGAAATTAGAAAAGTAGAAATTGTTTTGCAAATACTCTAAAGCAAATGATCATGTCATTAAGAGCTATCCAAATCTAGCTACTAAAGAGGCAAAGAAGAAAGAGGTTGGAATGGTTGTTCTAGAGGCCTCTACACAGAAAATAGAGTTTGCTGTTCTTGTGTAGAATGAAGAATGGGTGTTTACTACTGTTTGTAGTTTTTACCCATCTTCTCATGAGAAATGTATGTCTGTAGTAGAATCAGATGTTTGGTACTTTGATAGTGGAGCAACCAAACATATTACCTCGCAGCATAGTTTCCTCACTTCACTTGAGCCTACCCCCACAAGGAATACTGTCACATGCCCCAACAACTCCTCTTACTCTGTCATGGAAGTTGATAAGATCATTCAGATACTACTGATGGTAGTGCTTTCACATTGTTAGATGCTCTATTTTTGCTAGGGATCAAGAAAAATCTATTATCAATTTCTATACTAGCCAAGATTAGCTTGGTTGTGAAATTTGTTGATGATAGATGTACAGTTCATGATCTATCAAATGGTGATGTGATGAGCACACCATAGTGCAGTACACCTATGTACAATACATGACCATTTGAAATCTTGCATAAGAGTACATTTGTAGGAGGGACTCCCTCCACTTACAAGGAGGAGTATTGGCCAAGTGTATGGACAACCTGAACTCTTCATTGGGGGCATCTCTGATGTCAGAGATAGCTTTGATGTCTAGGTCTCTGAAGCCTCTTCGAGAAATCTGCATCAAAGATCCTTTGTAATTATTGATAACTTCAAGATTTTTGGATTTTTGGATATGCCAGAGAATGTGACCTCTCCAAATATTGTAAAGAGTATAGTCGAGCCTATAGTGTCCTAGTTTTGTATAAGACTAGTGTTAAAAAGATGTACATATGAAGAGAGTTGGAAAGGATTGAGATCTACATAAAGTCATAATAAGTGGCCCATCTTCTTGCCATTTTCAAGATTTCTTACATGGAAATTTAGAGATCTTTCCATCTTCGTTGTTAGTTTTTACATCAGACGCTTTATGGTAAAAGATAACTCTTCCTATTTTCCTTTTGGAAATATATAAAGAAGATGTACGTTTTGAAACAAAAAAAGAAGAATTTGGCAATTTTATGCTCGAAGTTTATACAATCCTTCTAACTGTTTTCAAAAGGTATATATAAGAAGGGATTTATGTAATCATTTGAATTTGGTGATTATAATTAACTTATTCGACAGCGGAAATGTTGAAAATAGGAAGAAGAATTTAACTTATGTTTGTAAATGAGAAAGATAGAAACATTCAATCAACTCTTTCTCATAGAACATGGAGCTTTCATGAAAAGGCCATTTAAGGGGTAGTTGGTCCCGCAATATCTGAAAGAGAAATTACGAAGTGACGTTATGTTATTCAATGAAATGAATATAAAACTTATCGGCGATGAAAGATATGAACATAACATATAAATCTTCTTTATTATATCAAAACGCTAACTAATTAATGACTATACCAACATGTTGTCATGTAATGTAGACTTCGATGATTATTACACGTTTTTTTTTTTACTGAAAACTTGAAACCATTTATAGAAAATTAGGTAACCATAATTAAGAGGTTATCTCTAATTCTCCATGTTAGACATAGATCCAAGTTCGATCGTATATGAGAGTGTGTAGGACAAGGGCTAGCTTAGCAAAGATTCCTAAGATGATGATAGACTCAGCATGCATGACGGCATATATTCACACTAGAACACTTGATATTTTCTATTTTAGGAGCAAGGGGATAAATAGGATGGGAGCAGAGTGGCACACATAATCATAGTTGCCCATTTTCTCAGCTAGCTATCTTTTTATGTGACTCTAAACTTGAGGAGGAGAACTCTAGATCACTTTGTCTTTGGAGCCATAACTCTAACCTAATCATCCAAGTGTCCTATAGTCTACTAGCGCTTTCTTTCAAGACAATCATCCATGTTTCCTAGTATACTTCCATGATCTTGAGTTGACGTTAACTAGATGCTTCTATAACATTCTATGGATCTCTTAGAAAATTTGACGTCCCATGCTTCTAATTGGCTTTGACCGTCCTCCACATCCGAGCGACTGAACCACTAGTTTAAGTTTATCGATTTCCAAGATACTTAGCAAAGTTTGTTTATGAAGTGGATTATTAGGCTGGTGCAAGTCACTTTATTAGATTATTTCCCCCAAATTGTACATTTCTCATGTTAAAAAAACGTTCTTAAGCATATTGGATGTATAAGGGCATTCTTTTGATCCCCATTTATCGAGCACATGATCTCGTCTTTCAAGTTTTCTTTTCATTCAAAATAGTGATTTTATCACTTACTCACATATAAAATAATTTGTGATAAAGAGTATCAATCCCTACCCATAGAAGTGTTTTTCCATCTTGTTGTTCAATCAATTAGATATTTTGCATAGCTTTCTCAATTACATTATGCTTATTTCATGATGAAAAAGTGGAATTGCTCTTTCATTATAAAAGAAATACAATGTATTTGAAAGAGATACACAAATACCTAATCAAATGAATAGCAAGATGGGAAAAATAGTGGATTGGATCAGGATCATAGTGGCTCTCAAGTTGGGTTTCATTGACTCTCTCCTCATCATCATCATCCTCAACTCGGACTTTATGGATGCATGCACAAATGATGCTTAACCATCGATCAGCATGAAGTATTATCAATAATTTGATGCTAATCTAGGTTTCATAGGTATCACTCTTATGGGCCCCTAAGTATATGTGAATGAGCCCCCTCTACTCTTTTCATTTATTTTGTCTTTCTCCTCTTCCTTCTATGGGTACATAAATGTTGTGTTCCTCTCCGAGTTACATCAACTCTATGTAGTCCCCCTCTGAGTTGATCTCTAGGAAACCTTCATTGACAATAAGTGGGATGAATACTATTGGAGCTTGAGGTGTGCAAAAGCACATGATCATCACAAGGAAGAAGAAGAGACTTGGAGAACAACCCAATATTGAATGCATTGCCGAGTTAATATACAAAGATAAGTGATCCATTAGGGTTATAGGCATATCTACAATCTATGGACAAAACCTCCTAAAGAAAAATAAACTATCCTAATGGTCCTAAGTGTGTTCACACACATCAATACCAAAATATATAAAAAATTGCTTCTTGTGAGTGATGTTGTGAACAAGGAGGTGGCCTTCATGTGTAAGGAAGTATCAAGCTATGTGGAAAGAAATCAATCCACAAAAAAAAGTAATCTCAAAGCTTTATAGAAAGCTTTAAACATTACCCTATGTAGAGCCTTTTTGAATAGAACTATGATATTATCCTTGTGCACAATAACGATCTTGGAGAATCGCAATTTTTGAGAATTTTGTGTGTGTTTCTATTCCCATAAATCCTAGATTATAATAACATTCAACTATGAACAAAATCCAAAAAGTAGATATAAATATAGTGCACTTACAAGGGGGAGTATTGGCCAAGTGTATGGACAACGTGAACTCTTCATTGGGTGCATCTCTGATGTGAGAGATAGCTTTGATGCCCAGGTCTCTGAAGCTCTTAGGAAAGTGTGCATCAAAGATCCTTTGTAATTATTGATAACTTTAAGATTTATGGATCTCCAGATATGCGAGAAAATATGACCTCTCCAAATATTTCAAAGAATACAATCGAGCCTATTGCAAGAACCAAGGATGGTCTCACTATCGTTGACGGTGATGTTCATCTTTTGACGTAGAGGTGAGAGAACCCTCCAAAATTGTTGAGCATGAACAGAATTGAAAAATAGGTGGGGGATATCCTCCTCTTCAGTTGCCATAGAACATAAAAACTTTATCTTTAATGCCAAAACTTCTTGATTTTGGCACCACACCAAATAACATTATGAATTGGCACCACACCAAATAACATTATGAATGATCAACCACATAAAAAAGGAATGTTTGATGTTATAAGGTATGTGCCAAAGACTCATAAATCTATGAGTCCATAGAGCAGGAGTCCATTGGGTCTTCCATCTCTTGTTGAGTTTGGGAAGGATATTATTGATAGAACCTTTCTGCTACTCTCTGGTTGCAATGAGAAATCCTTCTACTCAGCATGTCTTTGTGTGACGACAAAACCTGCAAACACTCATAAGATAAAAGAGAATTGTTTGCAACATGTTCTTGAGTCAGTACCTGATTTCCAGAAGTGAGGTCTCTCCAAGTGGAAAATCCAAGTTTACATCACTTGCATTGTCTTATTCCTAGAGAGCCATTGCCCCACATAGATAATCAACCAATCCAAATGCTCTCTTGCATTAAAAATAATAAATTAGATGAAAGAATTTAGGGTTAGGGGTAGAATATCCCACAAATTGTGCTTTTTCCAATATTTATACTAAAAAAGCGGAAATTTGTCAATGTTTCTGTTAATTGAAAGAGCCAAAAAGTCAGTTGAATTGATATCCCTATGGCTCCACTTAGTTGAGAGATTGGACACCATCTTGATGGGGTAAAAGATACCAAGTCCACCTTCTCGTTTGGGAAGGCAACATACTTTCCATGCCACCTTTGGGATTTTGTTTGAGAGAAGGTTTGCTCTCCAAAGAAATCTTCTAGAAAGGGCAAACACTACAACAGATCGATGGTATACCGAGGTTTTTACCGAGGAAAATGAACGTGGCTTTATTTGCCGCGACGCTAGTGTAAAAGTCGCTGTGCACGTCCGTACCAAACCCTCGGTATAAGCGTATTTTTCGCATCTCCACGTGTTGGAGGCATGTCATTGCCCTCTGGCAAAAATTGATCTTTAAGAAGCCTGCAATAAGCAATTAAAATGATATTAGTAAATGAAGTTATTATGACACAATGATGAAAGCCAATTTGTTCTCAACTTACCTGAACAATTGAGTGACACTACTATCTGACTATCCATAAATGGATTGCAGATTGAGCATCGCGAGTGAAGCACGTAGTACAGATATCTTTGCTCCATTGTAAAGTGGTAAACGAGATAATCTTTGCATGTTTTCATATTCTTCATCAACTTCTGATCATGGAATTTCAGTTGTGTCCGTGAAACTCTCGACACCTTCTTCACCATCATGATCTTAGTCCATCTCATAAAATGCTTCAAGCATCTCTTCCATATGTTCATTCTGTGTAATATTATTAGTGCTTGCTTGTACGTCTAAGTCCTTTTTTGCTCTCTTTTTTCCACTAGAGGTTACCGATGCAATGTTGTTTGGGTCCATCTGCTCACCTGGGGGACCATGCGAATGATAGCGTAGGTTTTCCAGCCGACTCCTATCAAAGGATCCATACTCTCTAACATGTGCAGTACAAATCCGTCGTTTCCGATAAATTTGATACTTGCACTGTGTGCAAGGACATGCCATTCTCTCTCCAGGATCCAAAGAAGCCATCTGCTACAATATGGACATTTTAGAACATTTTAGAACATTTTTTTTTTATTAAGCCTGAAAATCTAACTCTTAAAGACTTAAATCTGAAATACTAAACCTAAATACTTGAATACCTAAAAAAACTTAAAACCCTAATTTTAAAACCCTAATCTATATAGCTATCCTATTTTATCTATATATTCAGATTTTTTCTTGATTGATCCTATTTTATGTATATATTTATTTATTTATTCAGATTTTTTCCTCTTAATTAAGTTATATGTATGCCTAAACCCTAAAACCCTAATTTTAAAGATCTAGACCTAAATTATTTAAAATACTAGTTCTTATCACATTTTATTATCTATATAATTATCCTACCTTATATATATATTTATTTATATATTCAGATTTTTTCCTTACGTAATCCTATTTTTATATATTTAATTATAAATATTTAATTAAATTATTTAAAATGCTAGTTCTTTTTATATTTATTTATGTATATAATTATCTTATTTTATATATATATATTTATATATTCATATTTTTTCCATACGTAATCCTATTTTTATATGTTTAATTTTATATATTTAATTTTATATATTTAATTATATGTATTTAATTAAATTATTTAAAACGCTAGTTCTTTTTATATTTATTTATGTATATAATTATCTTATTTTATATATAAATTTATTTATATATTCAGATTTTTTTCCTTACGTAATCCTATTTTTATATATTTAATTATAAATATTTAATTTAATTATTTAAAACACTAGTTCTTTTTATATTTATTTATGTATATAATTATCTTATTTTATATATATATATATATATATATATTTATTTATATTTTCAGATTTTTTTTCCTTATGTAATCCTATTTCTATATATTTAATTTTATATATGTAATTATATATATTTATATAAAACCCTAATCTTAAAATTCTAGATCTGAAATACTAAAACCTAAAACCCTAATCTTAAATATGTAGACCTAAAATATTTATATTTCTATATACATGTGTATATACATGTATATATGTATTATATGTGCATGTGTATGTGTGCATATATGTTATGTAGGTGTTAAAACCCTAAAAGCGTAATCTTAAAGATTTAAATATAAAATATGTATATTTTTGTATGCATGTGTATCTACATGTATGTATGTATTATATGTATATGTGTGTTTGTGTATATATGTTATCTACATATTAAAACCTTAAAACCCTAATCATAAAGACTTAGACTTAAATTTGAAATACTAAACCCTAAAACCCTAATCTTAAATATCTAGACTAAAATATGTATATTTCTGTATACATGTGTATATACATGTATATATGTATTATATGTGCATGTGTATGTGTGCATATATGTTATGTAGGTGCTAAAACCCTAAAACCCTAATCTTTAATATTTAAATCTAAAATATGTATATTTTTGTATGCATGTGTATCTACATGTATGTATAACTCTATCAAGAGGGAAATTAACTGAGTCTAGAATGAAGAAGGTAGTTCAACATAAATTTTCACCATCTAAGGTTTATCTATAGTCCGTAAATCAACCATCTCATTTTGATCTTCTTGAACATGCACACTAGTAGATTCCAATGGATCATTGAGTGGAAGACTAAGATCAAAGTAACATCAGACAAAGGTAATTCTGGTTGGACTACAACCAACACTAGAGAACATTGGCTTTTGGTCCTGGTACCAGACTTGCTTATCGTCTAAGGTAACGAAATATTTCTTGCAACCTTTATGAAAAGTGAGAACTTGAGAAACCCAACCTTATTGAACTTTTGCATGCCGTAACAATGGATGAGCAAAGTGATATGAAATGTAGCATCTTGAGTTTGAATAGCAATATCTTTAAGGAAGCCTGCCAGTTGAAGTCGCCACTAATTTGCCATGTAGATATAAAAGGGATTGGTTTCTAAATCAGTACAGCCCAATTTCCAGCATACAACTAAATTTGTAATGTCGACTCAAGATCCTCCATCAATTAATACTCATGGAATGGTTTTGGCCTTATAACAATGTAGTTAAAGGAACAAAATAATGTATGAATTTGTCTTCCATAGTATCTACATGATTAATGGGTATAGATTGTGGATCTTGGTGCAACAGAGGGACAATTACTCTACAAAAATAAAAAATCTTTAAAGATATATCTCTAGTGGTACCATATTCAATATATCTCTAGTGGATAGTTGAACTGTAGATTACAAAGTATTAACAAGAATGCTTAGAAGTCATAGGGCTAAAAGCATTAGAATTCAATTGATTCATTGTCATTGTTTCATGTATCATTTGAGCTTTCTGATCTATAGAAGTTGAACTAATTACCACTAGCTAGAGTGGATCTTCTAAGGATGATCATAAAGGTGTAGTAAGCTTTTGATCCAAAGGAAACATTGATGTCAAAGATTGTGGTAGATTTGAAGCAAAAATATGATGGTAACTTATTAGCCCACCCTAAAGCCTCATTATACACTTGTTCTTGCTTTTTTGAGTGTGCCGCAAATAGAATATTCCTCCGCATAGAACTGTTTACTTGATCTAGTAACTACCATAGTGATTGAGTCCTCAAAAATAAAATAACCATGCTATTCATAAGGGCTTGCAATTTGGCGTCTTATTTTTGTTTGTGATACTCTTGGGCTTCTTTACAGTTAGTTCTAACATGATCAGATTCCATGGTCACTGGACAAGATCACCTACATGTGAGATAGATAGGATTACTCCATGTGGTATGTGGGAACCTCCAAAACTTTGACAATATCCACCATGAGATGTGTATCGTGAAGAAGTAGGTCCTACAAGAATGAAATATAAAGCATGAAGCATAAAACCATAATCACATGGTAGTACATCTATATGTTGTAGTCCTCCATGGAGTGTACAAAGTCTTGATGTGTGCCAGTAGGACCATAAATGTATGCTCTGATCAAAGAACATAGATAAAAAAGGATCCAACTAAGGGATGATTCCAAGAAAATGTAGGAGTGTCTTGTGGAAAATGAAAAGATGCTAGACTCCATGAATGGAAGACGAGACACTCAAAATGGTGACATAGATAAGTGTTAAATGTAATGTTAATTTTTATAACCTTTTTACAGTTTAAGGTTAATTCACTCTAGGTTCTTGGGATGGTTAGGGGTCTGTAAACAGAGGCCCTATGTATATTTTCCCAAACTACAGTTTATATGACTTCACTACATTAAGCACTAACATATTGACTTCCAATACTACTATGGATATGTGCATTAACGTACTCATGTTTGAAAGTTTACTGCAGAATCCTTCACTTAGCGTATTAATCAAATTACTTAGTACTTCATTAACTTCATTTAGTGATTAACTTAGTCAATGAAAACAGACTCAGTTACACAGATTTCTACAACAGCGCTCGCTTCTGACTCCTTGCCTAGACGAACAGTCTCGCGGATCTACCTTATGCTTAACGCGATTCTTTTATTAATCTGGTCAAAAGATACAATGTTACGCTACGCCTTTTCATCTTGCATGCGTTTTTTCAGGATATAATTACAAGAAATATGAGTTCCTTTCCGGCGGCTTACACTGGCATGCACGGTGGACTCGAACCCAAAAATGGAAATTACAATTAAGGTTCATCAATGATGCCCAGGATATACAGAGTTCAAGCTAGTTTAAAGGTTCGGGTAATCTTCTGTTTTAAAGAATCTAACATATCTTTCAAAATGGTAGGCTGGATAATTTGGGCATCAGTTCGAAGCGAAGTGGCAGCGATTACTTGACTCATTAGCATCAATTCTCGAGAGCCTGTCCGCTTAAACGCCTAATTACTTTTTGCGTCTTTCTAGCTCCTTAGCTTGAAACTGCATCGTCTTATAATAAGCTTCTCGCTCTTGTTTAATCGCTTCCATCTCTTTCTTTAACTATATAGTCCGGCCAATTTCCGCTTCCAGATCATGACTTTTCTGAAAAAGTTCTTCCGACACCTGCTTTAACTCTGCAGTAGTTTGCATGGCAAGGTCTGCCATTTCCTGTCCTTTGTGCTCTACCATAGTAAGATCTGCACGTCTGGCATGCACGGTGGACTCGAATCCCACACCATGCTTACCAATTTCCTAGGTGTTCTATATGCAACTACCCTATGAAACATTATCCACCAACCAATGTGCATGGCCCAAATCCATGGTATGGAAGAATAGCAGAAATGTGTAATGCCAAGCAAAGCACCTGGAACTTAATCCAAGTTATGCAAGTACATTACATACAACCCATAGTGTGCCCTTTTATATGCATTAACATGAAGTAAAAGAGTGACATAATTACATGGCTTCATCTTATACATCAATGACATCATTGTCATATGTCTTCTTACAATACATCATTTTGATATACAATCTATGCAAATCGCTAAGAGGGCTAGATCATCCAATCATAGCCTTATCATCAGCAAGCTTTACTTCTATTCGGCATATTCTTCTCTCCTAAGTACTACAACATAATTCATGAAATCATGATCAAGCATAGCTTGTCTTTGTGGATTAGTAATATTAATATCAAAGAACAATGAATATATGAAAACTCAAACCACCATGAAGGCATGTATCTCATAGTCCCATCATCCAACATGCACACAAATGAAAAAGAAAATTAGTGAATGCTTCTGCCGTATCAACGCTACCTCACATTCACAATCCACATGGAGTGTTTCTGCCAACTTAACGCTACCTCACACTCTCTCATTACCAAAGACAAAACAAATGAGTGTTTCTACCGAGTTAACACTCCCTCGCACTCATACAATACTACTACATACATGCTCAAATCACCACATAGGCATGAGAAGCCATAGTCAACATAGTCAACTTATGTACTCCTCATACCCACAACAGAATACTAAGAACAGAAGTCTCCATGTAAGTAGGGCTTCATCACTCAGTCATCTTTGAAAGATGATAAATAACATTGAAAAACCATAGTTCACACCATACTATGAAAACCCATGAGAATTATGGTAAACGCATAACAACAACACCCACATCTAAAAAGAGAAAAATTATAGTGATTGTTATCATATATATTTGCGCAATCTCTTACTTTCTTGTTGTATTTCATTTATGTATTATTATTACTTATTTTTCTAGTTCTCTTGCATGTGTTCTCATTGCCATGTGGATCTGGGCAAGAGTTATCCTTAGAATGAGGAGGCCTATCAATCACATGCTCTCGCTAGACCAGGACAGAAGCATGCGAATCTACGATCCCGGTAGCCATGCACAGGTCAACCGAATTCAAAGACAAACCGGAATCACAATCGTGACACTCGGGTCAAGACCGGAATTAGCATCAAATGACTGGCAAGATGGGCAGTAACATCGGGAGCCTACAGGATCAAAGCAGAGGGCAACGGGTTTTTCCATAATCGAGCAAGATACTCAAAGGCATGCATAGTGAAAGGGTTGGGTCCCACTCTCAACATTTCAAGCTTAGAAAGGAAATTTGAGTAGCAATTCGCGAATTATGGCAAGGCTATCCGGGCGTCTCAGAGAAAGAAAGTGACCAACGCGAGGGCGTTACTAAAAAAAATTGAGCTCTGTGGCATCATGCATTGCAATATGCGGATGTAGTAAACTCAACGCCAAAATTCCACGGCCAAGACAAAATGTCATATGACAAGCAAAATTTTGCATCTACTATCCACAAGATAGATTTTGAAAGGAGAACGGATTCGTGGGTTACGCCTCCATGCACCTCGGTCTGTGAGCTTTAGGGGTCGCCTTTAGTGCCCCTCTCCCCCCTCAATACGAGGGGGGCGCGCGCTCTCCTGTCTGGTCATTTCCCGGGGGTTGCCCCTGGGGAGCTCTTCTGGGTAGTTCTCTGTGGATCGCTGATCTGGTGTATCGCCATGGCTCTTCATGAAGCTCTCAGGGACGGGATGGCGGGTCCGTCCCTACTGAAGGGGGATATGACTAGTGTGCAGACTGCGAACAACCCTATATTCGAATTTGGAGAAACCCTAAATGGTAATGGCTCTTCGTATGCTTCTGGCTCGCAAGTTTATGACAAGATTAAGGTAACCTCCAAACCTTTGAGCGGGATGCATTGTGCTGGATCTTCGTCTTATGCTGGTGCTCTTCAAATCCCTCAACAAAATGCCTTTTCCATGTTCAACATGCAAGGCTTTACAGGTATGTCTCCTCCTCAGTTGTCTTCACGGGATAGTAAAGGAAAAGAAAAAATAGTTTTGGACATGGAAGAGGAAGGTTCTTCCCCTATTCGTCGGCCTGAGCATACTATAAATCTTGAACCTGAAGGTGCTGATAGAGACGATTCAACGCTGGTCATTGATAGTATCTCCTTAGAAAAATGGAATAACCATTTGTCTGAGAAAGTAGTCATTGGTTTATGTCATGGTCTTAGACCTGCTCAGGAAGTTCTGAAGAGTTGGATGAAGATTAATTGGGAAACTAGAGGTCTCTTTGCTAAACATATTCAATATTTACCTAATAACTATTTTCTGTTCTTTTTTGAGGATGGAAATAATGCTATGCAAGTGATAGCTGAAGGTCATTGGCTTATACGAAATACTCCTATCTCTTTTTTTAAATGGTTTCCTGGGTTTAATCCTAGAGGCCCAAAACCTACTAAGGTTCCTGTGTGGATTGAACTTCCTGATTTGCCTGTGGAATACTTTCCTTGGATTGAAAAACTTGGGGGGCTTTTAGGCAGGGTTCTTGGACAGAAATCTAGGAACGGCTTTAACCCTAAGTGGGATCCGATGATGCTTGTTGAAGTAGATATTTCCAAAGAAATCAAACCTACTCTTGTCCTTAAGAATTCTGAAGGGTATAAGTTGCATGAACAAAAGGTTGTTTACAGGAATTTACCTAATGCTTGTTTTCACTGTTATAGACAGGGACATTTGATTAAGGATTGTCCTTCTCTTGTGAGCAATCAAAGTAAAGAAAACGGAGATGATAAAACAGGAAAACAGGATTCTTATGTTAAGAAGGAGGAAAATCTCAAGGAAGATTTAGAACTCAGAAAGCAGACAGGTAAATTCAAAAGGAGGTCTTTTCAGGTCGGTTTAAAATCTGAAACTCTTGTTAAAGGTATAAATAATCCTTTTCAGATTCTGGATTTGGATAATTCTTTTGAGTCTGAAAATGCAGTTTCAGCTAGTCAACAAAAGAGTAATAATGAGCTTTTGGCTACCAGTTCGGGTAGGAATCACTTTGAAAGCAGTGAGGGATGGACCGTTGTGGGTAAGAAAAACAGTGTTAAACCCCAATCTCTTAAATTTAATCCCTCCCATGTTCAGACACACTCAGAAGAAGACAATGAATGTGGTCTACAAAAATCTAATGACCCTTTTGTAGAACAATTGAATAAAAGTGATGAAGAAGGGATGTTTCAGGCAGGGGTTTTAGATGATAATGAGGATAATATGATTATTGATAAGATTGCTAGTCCCTCAGTCAAAGATAAGTCTAAGCCCAAAAGGAAAGAAGTCATCAGGACTTCAATCTCAGCAGTGAAACCGATCAAGAATCTAAAAAAATAATTTTTTTTATGGATTTCATCAATATTATATCTTTAAACACAAAAGGATTGTCTGATCCTGTTAGAAGTAAGGTCATAAGTAATTGGTTAAAAGACGCCTCTCTGTCTCCTGATTTTATCTGTCTGCAGGAGCTTAAGATAGGTGGAGATCAGCTTATGGCCAATCTGAAGATCATTGACAGTAATACCACCTGGTTTTCTACTAAACACAGTGGAAAGGGTGGGGCTGCTATTGGTATTAAGGCTAACATTAGTCAAGTTGTTGAAAAAACTTTGATTAGTGATTCCAATCAGTGGATTGGCCTCAAGTGTAAAGACCCTTTCAATTGCACTGTTATTTCTGTGTATGCTGCTAATAATCCTTTTGACAGGTCTAAGTGTTGGGAAGAAATTGGTAAGCTTGATGGGGATCTTATCATCACTGGTGATTTTAATATGGTCACTAACTCTGCTGACAGAATTGGTAATTGTAATAATGTGATAGCTGGAGGTGAAAAAAATCAATGGTTCAGATTAGTTAACTTGCATAATCTTGTTGATATTTCTTCTAGTACTGGTCATACCTGGAATAATAGGTGTGCTAGTAATAAACTTTCGGCCAGACTTGATAGAATTTACATGAACTCCTCCAGATTCCAGATTTTGTGGAACTGTAGTTGTTATACAGATTCCTCCCTGCAGATCTCTGATCATGTGCCTATAGTTGTTAAAATGGCTAGCAACAACCCGGCTTACAGAGCCGGGTGGCCTCATGTGGATATATCTTTGTTTAAAGTTCCTATAGTTAAGATGGAAATCATTAATATTTTTAAAAAGCATTTCTTCAGGGGATGTTCCCCCTTCAAGGCCTGGGAGGAGGCTATTAAAGATGTTCAATCTGCTCTTGCCTTTTTTAAGAAAAGGGCCAGGGAAACCAGATATAACAGAAGAATGATGCATATTAAAGAGATAGAAAGAATTGAAAGTTCCAATCTTAGTAGTAATGATAAGATTCAGAAGATCCTGATGCTTCAAGACAAAGTGAAGTATGAAGACTACCTTCTGGCTTGTGGTGCCCTTGCCACGTCTAGAGATTTCTGGGCAGGGAAAGTGGATAAACCTAATAAACACATGTATGAGATTATGAGAAAAAAGAAAGCTAAAGATTTCATTCCTCTATTAAGGAAAAGCAATGGTGAAATTGCCACCAATATTAAGGATAACTTACAGGAGGCTGTGTCCTTCTTTACCAATGTTTTCTCTATGCCTCCCAAGAGAGGGGAGCAGGTCTGGAGTGCAAGAGCTGCCATTGCCCTTTGTAGGAAGAAAGTAGTTCCTCAGGGATTGGTCTCCCTCCTTGATCTCCCCCTTTCTGCTGGTGAGGTTAGAGAAACCATTAGTAAGTTGAAGCCCTGTAAGTCCCCTGGTCATGATGGCATTCTTAATGAGTTTTTTCAGGAGTTTAAAGAAATTCTGGTGCCCATTATTCTCTGGATCTGGCAAGAAACCATAAGTAGAGGTTCTCTCTCTTCTTTCATTAATACTGGAGTTATCAAACTAGTTCATAAAAGAGGATCTAAGGATGATCTTAACAATTGGAGACCTATCTCATGTCTGACTTCTCTTTACAAAATTTATGCCTCCTCCCTTGCTAGAAGATTGAGTCCTTTGATGGACTCCATTATTCTTCCTGAGCAGAAAGGGTTTATTAAAGGAAGATTTATCCTTGATGCTATTATCACTATTTGGGAAGGGATGGATTATGCTAAAGACAAGAATATTGAAACCTTCTTTTTCAAAATTGATTTTGATAAGGCTTATGATAGGATTGAATGGGACTTTATTCTTCAATCTCTGCATGATGTTGGGGTTGGGAAAAACTTTATTAAGTTCACTAGTGTGTTGTTTGGCAATGCTCAATCCAAAATAGCCATGAATGGTCACCTGTCTTCCCCTTTTAAAATCTGTAGATCTGTTAGACAAGGTTGTCCCTTAGCCCCCTTATTGTTTGCCATTACTAGTGATGCTCTTGGCTGGCTTGTTAAAGACTGTATTAATAAAGGTCTTATTAAAGGTCTTGAAATTCCTCAAGCTGCTGACAAACTTTGCTTACAGATGTTTGCTGATGACACTAATCTTGTGATGGAAGCTGATCCCATGTCTGCTAACACTTTTTTAAGTTGTCTTAATACCTTTTGTTTGGCTAGTGGTTCATCAGTCAATCACAAAAAAACTGGTTTTTATGCTTCTAATGATTTTGTTCCTGACTGTGTGCATAGAGCAGGGTGTGACATCATTAAAAAAGGTACAGTCTTCAGATTATTGGGTATCCCAATGGGATTTGAAATTACTTTTCAGCAGAGATGGGACTGGGTCATGGATAAATTTAGAGCAAAAATCTTTAAATGGCTAGACATGTAGGCCAACATTTCCCAAAGAGTCTTTGTTTTGAAGCATTACATTCTTCCTGGTCTAACTTATTTCCTTGCTTGTTGGCAGCCTTCTAAGAAGCAGCTTGCTCAAGTCATTGCTTTATCCAGAAGGTTTTTATGGGGCAGCTCTAAAATACCGAAAGTAGCTTGGAAGATCTGCTGCATGAAGAAATCTGAAGGTGGCCTTGGTCTTTGTTGCCCCTCCAGGATGGCTAATCAAATGGCTGCTAAATGGATCCTGAGATCTATTTCCTCTTCAGACTTTTGGGCCTGCCTGATTAAAAGAAATCTCAAATTATTTAGTTTAAGTAACAATAAAAGCTGGTGTAATTTTTCTATTTGGGATATTGTGACTTCCCCTGTCACCTTTGTTCCCAAAGGGAGTCAGTTGGTTTGTAACTTCTGGAAGGCCTGGATGTCTATTAAGGAAGGATACAAACTGCCCATATGGCTTGCCAAGAATTCCTCCTTTTTATTTCAGGATTCTTTATGGGTTGGTTGGTTTACTAATTATAAGGAAATTTCCCGCCCTATAAGATGGCATAAATGTAAAAATCATGGTTTCAATAAATGGGAGGATCTTATCAGAAATGGTCAAGTGTTGGATGATAATCAAATTATGAATTTTAATGATCTTTCTGTGGCCTGTAAACAGATTATCAAAGAAAGGAAAATGCTGTTGCTGAACATGAGGGCAGAGTACTTGTGGGACAAAAATATCGACTTACAGGTGGTGGCTCAGGACATGTATGATCGTTACAAGTCGTCCTTCATCAGTATCTGTAGTATAAGTGAGAGATTGAATAAAAAGTGGGACCTGTCCTGGAACTATCATCAATGGAGATTCAGGTTTCAAAGCATCTGGGCTTACCCTATGGCTAACAAGCAATCCTGTCTGCTGTGGTTGATTTTACATAAAGGTGTTTGGACTGGAAGCAGAGCTAGAAAATATAATATTGATGCAGGACTGTGCAAAGCTTGTGGCAAGGTTGAAGACTTGGAGCATTTGTTCTTTAAATGTAAAGACAGTTTTGACTTCTGGAAAATCATTCAGTTCTACTGTCAAACTGCTGGAATATACCCTCTGGGATTTAAGGAGTTGCTTATTGGAGAAACTTACAGGATGGACATTGCTTTATGGCAGATGGTGAGGGCTCACATTCTCTGGTTCGTTTGGAAAAACAGGAACAGCAAGATCTTCGACAATAAAGGAAAATGCTTTCTTTTCTCCTGCCTTGTTGGAATAAGAAGAATAGCCAACAAGTGCAGCAATATTCCCCTCAATGAGAAATTGCTTGATAAGAGCCCTTTGTATATTGTAAAAAATTACCCCTTTAGTTCTTGGAAGAGCAAAATGCTTCAGATACAATCTAGGGACAGAAACAATATGATCAGTTACTTTAATTGGTATATTAGAAATGTTTTGATGTAAGATGTGGTGGTTTGGGCTCCCTTTGCCTTGCCTTTAGTTGCAGCTGTTGTTCTTAGTTGTTCTCCTCCCATGCAAAAGTTCTGGGAGTTAGCCTTGTAATTTCTTTTCTGCATCAATATTATATTTTCTGTTGTGTTCAAAAAAAAAAAAAAAAAAGATAGATTTTGAAATGTTTATACAAACCATATACAAAAACATGACAGGAAAATGACCAATCAGAGCTTATCCTTACACCTGTTTTGACAGGAAAAATGGCCAAAGTCAGGCAAAATTCTTGTCAAAATGCTTGGGTAAACTAGAGCGACTATCACCAGCGCGTTGCCAATGTAATGATTACAAGAATCCGGGCTTCAATAAGACAAGCAGCCACGAGAGCACAAGACCGTATCAAAGGAAAAGAGGGTTGTAACCGGCATCCACCGTAACACTAGACATTCGGGCAGTGACCGGACATTCCGGTAGTGACCTGACATTCTGGCAGTGTTCGGACTGGGAAACCGCAATACTGGGGATCAACGGACTCTGTAGGGACATCAGACTCGACAGCCAGACCATACCGAGTGGGACCAAAACAGATAGAATTTGGATCGGAATGGGCCAGGATGAACCAAAAAGCACCACGCATGAGGGAATCGAGAGCGGGGCAATGCACAGTGGTCATGGAATCTCTATGAATTGGCAACGGGAGTTATACATGATAATTGAAATGTGATGGCATCAAAACTCACACCAGACATCAATACGGTGCTCTGTTGATAACGGGAGATTGATGCCAAAGTTGATACCGAAATGATTGGTTGTCACTAGCAATAAAGCAGGCACTGTTGCAGTCCACGTGATGAGAGGAAACAGACAACGGGCTTGGCCCCAATGAGTGGCTCTAGAGTCGACGTGGTGGCTTAGGTAGCGAAATGTCGTGGGCAGCAACAGTCGCATCTAGTGATGATTTCTAGTCATAAGACCTAGATGATCACAAGAGACAAAAGGCTACTTGACCTGAGGCCTAGTGATCAAGCCATACTCAATGTGAGAAGCACAGGATGCGGAGCAATAGTCGGACAATGGTCTCATGAAATATGCATCGCTAGATAAAGCCAATGAGGACTGATGGGTGAAGAGCGTGCACAAGATGGGGCATTCCAAATTCAATCGTCGTTGTAGCTATCACAGAGCGAACAATGTGCAACCAATATGAAGGCGTTGCGGTGATGACAATGACCGACAATGGCAGATTCACAAAGTAGGAGATGAGTTGATCAGGAAGAGGCCGTGATGCTACACCGCGCAAATCGCTCCCCATAACAAGTGCTTCGCAGAGATGAAATGGGTGCCATGTAGAACACAACACAGAGTGTAGAGCATATGGGAAACCACAATTAACGTATGCACGTAGAGCAAGATTACTCGACATCTGACATCGCAACAAGGGATTGTGGGAACGGACACGATGGGTGTGCCAGTGTTTATAGGTAATGGATATGCATTCCCTCCAACAGAGAAGAGAGAGAGAGCGAACGCAATAGCTTCATTTCATCACATCGCCATACCCACAAGAATATTTCTCTCTGAACAAGTATATAACATTACAACCACACACTTCTCGTTATCGACATACGCAGACCAACATGAATATAAAAGCAAAAAAGCCATAACCAACAAGATCACAAACTTGCTCCAAGAAATGTGCGTGCTCTTTTTTATTAAGCCAAGTGATATATTTATAGAACTTGTCACATCCATTCGCATGTGGTATCATGACTTTCCATTGCAACCCTTCCTAGACCCTTCAATTTGAGCCTTAATTAAAATATAAAATGAGAAAATGTTCATGCCACATTAACAATAAGGTAAGTGGAATCTTGACAATAAGAATGGAAAATGAGGAGTCACTTATCTTGGAGTAATTCTCAACTAAAAGTAAGGGGAAATATAAACCTTTGATGCTACGATGGGAGGTGCAACCATTTGAGGTAGAAGCTGAGATTGTGTCTCTGATTCGTTAGGCTTCATAACTGTACCATGATGTGCAAATTCATGTACAAAGAGAGCATGCTCCACATAATGTGATTCTGCAAAACTAGAATGATCCCCCTTTGAAGAAAAAATGGGAGGATCCAAATCCTAAGATGAATCCAAACGGAATGAATACTTAGAGTATTCATCAAAAGTGTAGCATTTGGTTACTATAACTTAGTCACTCTTTGGGTCATAAATTTTGTATGCCTCTTGTTAGTCCGTGTAACCAATGAAAATGTATTGCTTAGGCCAATCATCATCATGGCCTTGCACATAGGCAACACTACCAAAAACTCAGAAATAGCTCATTGTATAGTTCCTTTAAAAGTAATCCTTAAATGGAGTTTGGTTCTTCAAGACATGTGAGAACCCTCTGTTAAGAAGATGCACTACTATGCATACAACTTGATCCAAAAACTTGAGTGGAAGTTTTTTCTTACTAAGCACAACCTTGGCCATGTGGATCACACTTCAAATCTTCTATAAGGCAATATCTTGCTGAGTACCTTGCTTTGGTTGATATGTTATATCATGTTGCTTTAAGTAATTTGAGAAATTATGGTTGAGAAAGTTGCTATCTTCATCTGATCTAAGGATCTTCAAAGAATTTGGAAAGTTGAGTCCACTCCTTGAACTTGGAAAGGGCATCCTCTTTATGGTTTAGCCAATAAACCCAAGTGTACCTAGTGATATCATCTACTATCAAGAAGAAGTAAATGGACCCACTTAGAGAAGGTGTATGCATTGATCCAAAAATATGCGCATGGACTAATGCTCATGGTTTAGCTGCAAAAATGGATGCCACAAAAATTGCAAGTAAAATTCCTATGGCCCTTTTCCTTAGACTCTTGAGTGCCATTTTGACCCTTAGTCTTGTGAAAGGTAGCTTTGGCCTTCATAGTTGTCTCTTGTGTTGCTTGCATCTTTTGCCTAGAGTCATGGGGAAACAAAAGTCTTCTAACTACTTCCCATGTGAGTTCTTGAACTCTATTGTACATAGCGGTCACAAAGGTCTCATAGGACTTAGGAATTTTTTTGAGTAGCCTAATGTCCATGTACTGACTTGAAATCCTTTGTACAAAGTGCTAACTTGCATTGATAATCTTCAAATTTTGTTATCACCTTTGTGATGATATCTTGCACACAAATAGTAAGATTATGAAACTCCACCTTAGAAGAAGAAATCTTGGAAGGTATCTTATCCTTGTATAGAATTTCTAGTGTACCCAAGTGTTATCGGGATCTTGCTCACATACACAAACACACAAAAAAATAGAGACGCCAAGAGACAAGACCGAATGTAGTATTGGGTGCAATCTCCCCCCATGCACTCTGTTTCGGCAGTCCACAGAGTGCATGTATTTATAGGAGTTTTTTAGTACGTCAAAAAGAGTTGTTACATGAGAGCGGCTTCAAAAAGCATGCATGAAACTAAAAGTTGGAGACTTTCATAGAAAGCCTTTTCTTTTAATATCAGAATTTGTGGTCTACAATGGCCATTATTCTAACCACTATTTTTCTAACTATTTCTAACAATAGAACCTTCTATGTGGATTTATTTACAAACTAAATTATAAATCCGATTTATTGATGTCTGCTCTAAAGTCCGACTATTGATGTCCACCCTTTCATGCTTTCACGCCCTCACGAACCTTCAGCCACTATATCAAAAACACAAAAAACACATTAATACATTAATAAACTAACACTCCAACAATGCATTATTCAACATATTCCATAAGTTATAACATGCCCCTCAGTTGAGAAAGCAAGTGACCTTAGTTGAGAAAGGAACTGACCTCAGTTGAGAAAGCAACTGACCTCAATTGATAAAGTAGAGTAAACACAGACGGCTTGCTTCATGTTCCATTAGTGAATGAAAATAAGCATGTTCCACGTTAAAAAAACATGCATGGAAATGGTCATGGAGGAATTACATTAATGTGTTTGTTAGTGATATGCAAAAATTAAGTGGGCATAATGAGGTGTTAATTGTGTTTCATGTATCCATTGACATTCTTCAATAGAGCGATTTTTGTATTTAAACAAATATCGATGGTATTAAGTACCTGTGCATGTAGTAGTTACATCATGATCAATTATTTTCTTAGGAACCAAGATTTCAGATTGTTCTTCAATCAAATGAGGGTCATCAAGAAGTGGAGTGAGTTGTAAAGTTCCTTTAAATGGTTTAAGTAAACTAATATGAAAAGAGTTATGTATATTCCAAAGAGATGGTATATCTAATCAAAATGAATTATCATAATTTTTCTCTATACAAAATGGTCCATATTAGTGTGGTGCAAGTTTAATTTTACGATGTTGCAAAATATTTTTGAGAGGTCTTTTAATGATACACAACGACACAAGATCATTTTCCTTGAATTCCTTAGCTAATTATTTTGTATTGATATTATGTGTATAGCACTCTTTGCTTTTTCTAATGTGCTCGTGAACATTGTGAAGTAAAGAAATGTGATCTTGAGCAATAGAATCAGCCATCAGAATGTCAGTTTGGGTGAGCGACATGGGAGTGGGAAGCTTTTTACCATAAACAATTTCAAAAGGTGCATGACCAGTAGTGGTGTGTGTGGTGTTATTGTAAGCAAATTGAAGCAATGGAAACTTTTCATCCCAGTTAGTGGGACTATCTAATGAATAACAACACAATAAATCAGGAATAGTACTATTTGTAGCTTCACTTTGTCCATTACTTTCGGGATGAAATGCAAAGCTAAAATCTACTTTAGAACCAAAATGTTGAAATAAGGAAACCCAATAATGATTATAGAATCTAACATCACGATTAGATAAAATTACTTTACGAAATCCATGATGTGAGGAAATGCATTTAATCAATAATTTTACAACCTGAGGTGCAGACAAAGTTTTTCTACATGGAATGAAATATGCATGTTTACCAATCCTATCAACTATTGTCCAAATCATATCATTATGTGATGAAGTGATGGGAAGACCTATGATAAAATCCATAGAAATCTATTCCTATGGTTCGTTCGGAATGGGAAGTGGCATTCATAATCCAAATGGTTTACCATGATGATGATTTACACGTTGTCATAGAATGCATTGAGAAACATAATGTGCAATACCTTTTTCCATGTGTAGCCAAAAGAAGAAATCTTTGAAGGAAGAAATACTGCTTTGTATGCCTCTATGTCCCATGTAAGATGGCTCATGCATTTCTTTGATTTCAAAACCTTTAAAAGCTTGAGTTATGCATAGTGTATGTTGAAAATAAAGAAAACCATGATGAAATTTATCATGTTCATCTGATAAAGATTCACCATTGTTGAAGTCATGCCATGCACGTGAAAAATACAAATGAGATGCATAAGTGGAAACCATTTCTTGGGAAGAATGTAGCTGGATGGCAGAAATATTATGCAAAACAACAAAATGTGAAGGAAATGGACTAAGAGCATCAGCCAAAACATTAGCTTTACCAGGTTAATATTGGATCATGGGTTGGAAATTTTCAATGAATGATGCCCATTTAAGATGGCGATCAGAGATTAAGTGCTGATTTAATAAATGCTTAATAGCCTGTTGATGAGTTTTGTTAAGACCTCGGAGCCCATGAGATAGTGTTTCCAAATTCGCAAAGCATGCATAGCTGCGAAAAAATCTTTAGCATATGTATTATAATTCGTTTATGAGGGCTTAAGCTTCCTACTCTCAAATGCAATGGGATGATCATTTTGCACTAAAATTGCACCTAACCCTGAACCACTAGCATCAGTAACAACATGAAAGGGTTGTGAAAAAGTAGGTAATTGTAAAACAGGTGCATGTGAAAGTGCATGTTTGCGTTTTTCAAAGGATTGTTGTTGGGTAAGTCCCCATGAGAATTTTATTTTCTTTTTCAATAACAAGGTAAGGGTCAATGCTAAATAAGAAAAAATTCGAATAAACTTCCTATAGAAACTAGCCAACCCAAGAAAAGAATGAACATCATTGATTGATTGTGGTGTAGGCCATTCTACTATAACTTTAATCTTTTTTTGGATCCACATGCACACCTTCACTTCAAATAATATGTCCTAGATATTCTAGCTTACATTGAAAGAAGTAACTCTTTTTCAGGATTAGCATAGAGTGTGTTCTCTTGTAGTAAATGAAAAACTGTTTTAAGATGCTTCTCATGCTCACTATCATTCTTACTATAAACAAGTATATCGTCAAAAAATACAAGAACAAAAGCTTGAAAATCAACAAAAATGTTATTCATCATTCGTGCAAATGTAGCAGAAGCATTAGTAAGTCCAAAGGGCATTACCGTAAATTCATAATGGCCTATTTGAGTTCTAAATGCAGTCGTGAAAATATCACTTTGCATCATACAAATCTGATGGTAGATAATTTTAGATCAATTTTACTAAAGACACGAGCTCCTTGTAATTTATCTAAAAGATCATCTATTCGAGGATTGGGCTATCTATTATTGTGATCTTGCTAGGGGCTCTATAACCAATGCACGTTCAATAAGTTTTATTCTTCTTCTCTACTAAGAGAATTGGTGCTCCAAATGGGGAAGAACTAGGCCTTATATATCCTTTTTGTAGTAGGTCTTTTACTTGGTTTTCCATTTCCTTTTGGTGTAGTGGGCCATTTCTATAAGTTGCTTTATGAGGAGGAGAACTACGAGGGACTAAACAATCTTTATAAGTAGTCATGAAAGGTTTATGTGCATCACGAAGTGTATGAGTATAATCATTGGTGACATTGACAAAGACACTGCATGAATTGAATCCTTTCCTAAATGCACATTTTACTTGAGTATGATTAATCAATGGAAATGATTGGAAATCATGCGGTGCAAAGAAAGTAATAATTTGACCTTTAAATTCAAAGTTAAAGGTATGTGTATGGTAGTCAATGTGTGGGTTATAATGATGACAAAAAGGCATAGCTAGTATAACATCATAAGATTGCAAAGGTGCAATTAAAAATGTTCGTGAATCAAAATATGGGCCTATGCTAATCGTAACATCTTGCACTTCTTGTGTTACATTATAAGGATTACCTTGAAATGCAGCTTTTACTTTATACAAAGAAGGAAAATTTTTTTATTTAAGTTTTTGTACTAATAAATGTGAAATGAAGGCATGTGAACTACCATCATCATGTAAAAGTTTAACGAGTTTGTTGTTTATAGTACCCTACATGCAAAGTAGAGAATGAAGAGAGATATCATTACCCAAGGTAGTTAAGTCCTTCTCCAATGATTCCTCTATCCAAAGAGGATGAATTTCTTCATTATGGGCCTCCATGTTATGTAATTGAGCTGTAGCGGGTTTCATGTTAAGAGGTCGCAATCGGCACTTCATTTTTGTATGTCCAGGTTTACCACAATTCCAGCAGGTGATTCGTGGTTGCTTTTGTTGGGCATCCATCGTTGAAGTTTGTAGGGTAGGTGGTTTGGTAGGTTGGAGAGATGAAGCAACAAGTGCAGTTGAGTAATTGGATTGTAGTGGACAAGGAAAACTAGGGTAAGATGGGGCATTAAAATAACGTTTCATGGAAAGATTTGGTTTAACAAAAAATGATCGTTGACGTGGTTGTTGTAGACGGAGTGACTTGGTTATGGACTAGAATTCTTTCTCTGCATATGGAAAAAGATATAGCCTCGTTGAGGGCTATAGATCATAAGGTGTGAAGCTTAGATTGGATTCCCACCTTCAAACCATCTTCGTATTTCTGCTGCAAGCTATCCTTCGGTACATCTTGAAGCATTCAAACCAATAATAAATTTTGCCAGAACGGCTCCAGGTAGGTAGTAACCATATCTCCCTCCTTCCATGTAAGGGTCATCCATGCATGATGAACATGTAAATGGTATTAAGGAGGAAGAAAAGAATAATTCACTTTATCTTGGAAAGCCTTCCACGTTGTTGGATGCTTTGTACTGTGCTGCGGGACATTCCACCAGAGTTGAGCTTTTCCTACTAAATATTTAATGGAAAATTTGACTTTTTCATGTTCAACATATGTTTCATCAATATAAAAATCATCAAACAGTGAAAGCCATGAAAGAATTAAAGGGCCATCATTTTTGCCATCAAACCCTAAAAACTAGTAATTCTTAATCACAATCTTGGAATGTGTGCATCCGATTAGGTGGAGACAATAGCTTTGATAATCCTCGTAAGGATGTCTTCATCAGTTTGCATCTTTTTGAGTATTTTATCGCGTTGTTGAATGTCGTTCAGAGCACCTCGTAATTTGTGCCATAGGAGCTCCAATAGTTGCTTGACTGTTAGCTCGAGTAGAGGTGATTCCCCGAAATCCTCCATGTTATTCATAGGGTCCATGAGGATCTAGAGACAAAACCCTCTCGCTAGATATGTAAAAACAATTTTTGAGTTTGCTTGAGTTAAAATGTAAAAGTAATGGTTGTTCTTGGGAATTGAAAAAGTAAGAAAGAGATGAAAGTTGTGTTAAATATAAGAAAAGAGACGTAGAGGGACAACACAAAAGGATAGTGTAGTGGTAAAACACTTCTCTTGTGTGGGTGAGGTTGTGCGTTCAAATCCTCCCACCTTGGTGAATATAAAATTCCTTATTGCCATTCATAAATTAAAACTGATTTGCACATAGCCAACGACTGCCAATGCTTGCCAAGGGAGCCTTGGGTGCCAAAGATGCCAAAGTATTGCCTTAGTTATGCCTTAAGTTATGCCTAAATTCAATGCCTTAGTCGCACCAAAGCCGAAGGAGTAAACCTAGGTTCTGAATCTGGAACTGGAACAAAAATAGAAACCGAAACTGGAACTGAAACTGAAACTAAAATCGGAAATGGAAACGGGAATAGAAACGAAAACAAGAAACTGAAACCAAAAACGGAACCGGAGACAGAATCGAAATCGGATCCCGAATAGAGAACAGCAAAATAGAGATGAATTCACCAAAACGAACAGAAACAGATCCCTCTGTAGTGACGCATGCAAGGCTCTGATACCGCTGTTATCAAGATCTTGCTCATATGCACACAGAGGTTGCAAACACAAAAAACACACAGAAAAATAGAGATGCCAAGAGACGAAACCAAATGCAATATTGTGTGCAATCTCCCCCATGCACTCTGTTTTGAGAGTCCAAAGAGTGCATGTATTTATAGGAGTTTTTGATTATGTCAAAAAGATTGGTTACATGAGAGCGGCTATTTATTGATGTCCACCCTAAATTTGGATTAGTGATGTCTGCCCTTTCATTCTTTCACGCTCTCACGAACCTTCAACTGCTATATCAAAAACACCAAAAACACATTAATACATTAATAAATTAACACTCCAACAATGCATTATTCAACATATTCCATAAGTTGTAACACAAAGCTTCTTTTGAAGTCTTATAGGAAGTGATGTGTCCCTTTGTCAATTCATGACATGCTAGAAGAATTTTGCCTACGGCTCTTTTTTTCTTGATATTCCAAATATTCAAAGAATCTAAGACTTTGGCTGTTGACAGGATGCGGGAAGAAGCAAGTATGGACACACATGCAGATCTAGCACTGAGGCAACCCTTCATTTTTTTCAAAAACCCTCACATCATTTTAAAGTGATTCTCATCACTACAAACCCTTGTAAATATCATTTCACCTTTTTGTAGCTCCATTTTGTACAAGCCGAGGAGTCCTCGAGCTTGGGGAGCCTTAGATGTAGTCGCCTGTCAATTTTCATAATTTTTAGATCTCGTTTGGGCCCCCAAACAAGCCCCGGGACCTAATTTTTAACTAGGCCGGACACTAGGTCTGGACAGGGCCAAAGCTAGTCAAAAACTATAAATAGAGCTAGAGAGCTCATTTTTGGGGCTAGCTTCTTGTAGTTTGAGCTTGTATGAGAACTTTCTTGCAATAGAAGTGATTCCATTGTCTTACTCTCTTTGTTCTTACTGTGTGTGCGCTTGTGTGTGTATGTGTGTGCATGCTTGTGTGCTTCTCACTCACGCACTTGTGCTTCCACTTGCTCGTGGTCTTCATACCATCCTCATGTCTTCCCGGATTGACATTAAAGGAGGTGCTACTCATCACTGAGCTACACCAAATTTTGGCGCCGTTGCCGGGGATCGAGCTTTGAGGACGAGCGTGTGATGGTAAGACGTAGAGAGGACGCGTTGGAATGGTAAGTAGTAGGTAAATTTCTGATTTTTCTCCATCTCCATTTTCATCTTCACCTCCTTCTCCATCTCCACCTCCACCTCCTTCCCCACTACATATCCCCTCTTCTTTTTCATTCCCTCATTTGTTGTGTGCGAGTTTGAGAGAGAGCGATTGTGCGTGCTTGTTTTTGTGTGTTTTCTTGCATGTTTCTTGCAGGTGGCAGCTCCATCATCATCTCCAGCAAGCTCAGCAGGTACAGAAATTGTCTGCACAGTCCCCGAGGCATTGAGCTCGAGCTATCGCGACACTCCGAAAATTTCACCTTCTCACGATTCTGAGTGCACCACGACACTGCGCAGGCCTAGAGCTCCTAGGAACCCTAGATAGAACATAAAAATTCACCATATCCCGAGCTATCGCGACACTCCGAGGTATCGCGACACCCCGTGACCTATCGCGACACTCCGAGGTATCGCGACACTCCCCACCTATCGCGACACTTCGAGGTATCGCGACACTCCGAGCTATCGCGACACCCAGTGACCTATCGCGACACTTCGAGGTATCGCGACACTTCCCACCTATCGCGACACTCCCCACCTATCGCGACACTTCGAGGTATCGCGACACTTCCCACCTATCGCGACACTCCCCACCTATCGCAACACTTCGAGGTATCGCGACACTCCCCACCTATCGCGACACTCCCCACCTATCGCGACACTTCGAGGTATCGCGACACTCCGAGCTATCGCGACACTCCGAGCTATCGCGACAGTCCGAGCTATCGCGACAGTCCGAGCTATCGCAACACTCCTCACCTATCGCGACACTCCGACCCGACCTATCGCGATACACGGGCATTAACACATGAAAATTTAGGGTTAATTTTTTGAGTGATTGGGAGGCTAGTTGAGCATCATTTTTGGCACCTTGGTATAACTTTAGAACCTTGGAAGTGGGCAAAAGGCCTAGAAACCAGAGAGGGATCTCCTGAACCCTGAGAGCCTGTTTTGACCCTTTAGTGCCTGAATGGTCATAACTTGACCATACGAACTCCGATTGATGAGATTTTGGTCTCGTTGGAAAGCTCGTTGAGAATCCTACGTGGACCTCGACTGGTTTTTGTAAGAATTATACGTGGAGTTTTAGAACATGCATTTGTAAGTTGACCTTTAGGTGGAACTAAGTGGTTCTCAGATTCAGGGGGTACAGTGAGCTACTCCAAGGGGACTAAAATTATTGAAGTGTGTCTTTCAAATACCTGTGGCAATAAAGCTATACTAACTGGTGAGTTTTTGCAGGAACTTTGTGTGCACTCAAGGCAATCCAAAGCAAGTTAGCAAGGGTGAGTACCGAGCTTGGGAGAAGGCTTCCTGGGCTTGTGTAGCAGTTTGGTCAACCAGCTAATTGAGGTTGGAAGATCTCTCAACCCTCCTTTGTCAATTCCTAGCCTAGGCTAAGTACGACTTAGGTGTGGTAATTAATTAGGGCAACGTTAGGCACGAATCAAGTCCAAGAATATTAATCAACAAAGTGCAAGAAGTAAATAGGTCTTAAGTGCGAAAACCCTAAGGGACAAAAGATAAACGGGAATCGATCACTCATCAAGTGCGGAAATTCACTTAAGTACTCCTGACGACGCAATTTCAGACAAGACCATAAACACAATATTCAACTAAAAAGAACAAAGTGATTGGTGCAAAATCAGCCTGCAACGAGAGTGTGCTTGGGTTCCAGGGGGTGAATAAATCAGGCATATGAACCTTAGATCAGGCAGACACTTAGGCCGAGACAGACAAAGCCTCAGATCTTCTGAAGCTAGTGTCAATCACACTGCCAGGTCTTGGGCCCAGCAGTTGAGTGATTACCCATACACTCCCAGATCAGAAACAAGTGATTCTGAGATGTCCTATCACATGGAGAGATCAGTAGGTAGTTCAGGGTTGGCTTACCTAGAGAAGCCAGAAGGGCCTTATAAGACGCAATTGGAATATATCAGGACGAATCGTCTAGGTGCTCGCATCTACGAAGACGGACTGAGAAGATCGGTGGTCCAAATTAAGAACCCCGATCAACCCCATGGATTAGACCACCCAGTAGTCAAGTTTGAGAATGGAGCATACCTAGATAAAGAGGGGACTATTTATGTAGTCACCACTCTTCCTGATAGAACTGATGAGTTTGGAAATGTGATTGCGGAGACCGACATGGGGGATATAGAGCAAGGGAACTTAGAGAGAGAGCCAAGAACTCCCCGTGGTAAATCTGTCTTGACCAGAATCATGACCCCAGAGTGGATTCCACAGGATAATAAAAGCATAGACCTGCTTTTAAACCGAGAAACCGATGAGGCTTTTTGGAGATATAAATCTTCTCAACCTCAGGAAGTGAGTGCCCTCACAATCTATGAGTTTAAAGATCCTGATAGCCCAGGCCAAGTAACCTACCTAGACAACGCATCAGAGAGAATCTTCGTGGTCACTGAGCATGGCAGACATGCCTACACATGGAAGGGTGAATTTGTTTTTCCCCAACCTCCTCGGACTAATGTGTCTTACAGTCACGAAGGAGCTGGGACCTCCCAAGCTCACGGAGCTCAAAGAGATAGAAGCAGAGACAAACCTGAGGTAAGTTTTGCCAACTCCCTGGGACGAGAAAGAACGGGAACAGAAAGGAATAGAGTGGAACTTGAGAGACATAGAACCCCATGGAATCAAAGGAATATTGATGATTTTCCTTTGCCAAGACCGAGAGAACACACCAGGACCCTGCGATCAACTCAACTGGTGAAGTCCATGAAGAACTATTTCGATGGCACGGGGGACCCTTATGACCATGTGGCAGAATTTCGACAAGTGTTGAAAGCTGAACAGGTGGAGGACCTATTCACACAATATAATGCTTTCGGTCTAACCCTTAGGAACACTGCCCTTACGTGGTTCCAACCACTGAATGAGAGGCATTTCAGAAACATAGACCAACTCTTAGAGGCATTTATTGTCGAGTTTTCTAAGAGTGGAATCAGGCATAACACCTCCTCACTAATTCATAGCTTCAAACAAACACCTCAAGAGACGGTCAGACTAGCTGGAAGAAGATTTAGACAGTACCTGCAGAGATGCCCTATGCCGGAGTTACCCACACCAGCCAAACAAGTGGCCTTGTTCCTAGACGGATTGTTGAGCACTAAGCTCAGGTCATATGTGTACCTGAAGGACCCTAGAACGATAGAGGAGTGCGTGCGCATGTGCATAGACATTGAGGACAATCTAGGTGAAGAGTTAGAACTATCAAAAATCTATAAGGATTCTGATAGCTCCAGCAAACGAACATCTGGTCAATCCACATCTATCGAGGAACTTGCAGAGAAGGTAGCCCAAAAACTAGGTGTCTCTAGCAAGCAAATCCCAAGATTTGCCCCAGTGAAGCGGTGTTACAATTGTGGCGGTGAACACATGGCTAGTGTATGCCCCATTATGGCCCAACCTCAGGTGAATCCTAGTAGCCAGTACTGCACCATAGAGCGCAGGTACACCAATCACACGGCACAAGACTGCCCATATAACAAACAAACTGTTAGGCAAAATTATCCTCAGCCATATCCACAACAGGGTAGATACCAGAATCAGTATCCATCACCACAATACAACAGACCACAACAAACTTATCAGCCACCTTATCAAGGGCAGCAGAGACCCCAACCAGTCCTAGTGCAGCAACCCCCTACTCCAACCAATGTGATCCCAGTGAAGTATGCATCTACTGAAGAAAATCCGAACAGAGCCATAGTCCCAGTCACCCCATTGCTATCAGACAGTGACCCCAGTGACCATAGTTTTGACTCCGCACATATTGATAGCCCACAGGCTTACTACATGCAGTCACCCAAGCATAACGAGTCATACTACTATGAGGACCCAAGTGAAAATAGTGGGGAACCGGAGTATTCTAATGTCATGTACACAAACCCCAACTCTAGACCTCAACCTAGGCAGGTACGACCCCCATTTCCTCGAGGACCATGCTTCAGATGTTAGGGAGATCACCTTATCCGTGATTGTCCACTGCCTGCCCCTACACAACCTCAACCAATAACCATTCAGGGCTTCTGTCAAGACTGCGGGAAAGAACATCTCCTACGAGATTGCCCAAAGAACCCTAATAACATGCCTAAAATCACTCCTATCAATGTTGTTGGGTTAGTTGTAGACTCCACAGGGAGTGTGACTTCCACTGCACCTGTGCAGGTGATCACAAGAGCCCAGGCACTTCAACGACACCAAGATGTTGTTCAGGAAAAGAGCCCCGAGGTGAGTGAAACAGAGAGCATACCCAAAAAGAGGACTAGCGCCTGGAAGGATAGTCGTGAAAGAATGAAGAGACAATGGGCAAAAAAGATAAATGAACTTGAAGAAAGCGTGAGAGAAACCAAGGCAAAAATCACAGAAATCACATCTCAACCGCACTCCCACACAATTCCACCACTACAATCCCCATCACCCTCCATTTCTCCACCCTCTAATACACCCCTCGTAACCCACCCACCACCCCGAGTAGGATCAGTATTAGCTGACCCCACTCCTGAAGGCTTGGACATGATGTTCAAGGCCTACCAGGCTCGAGTTCAAGAAGGGCCAACAGCTGCAAACCTAGACAAGAGTTACCCTAGAGCAGATTTAGAGATTGAACGGATGAAAATGTGCATGAAAATGGTAGAACAAGCTCAAGCTATACTTGAGACTAGTCAAAAGTTCAATCAGACAAACTCTGTCAAGCCGGATTTGCATTTCCAAGGCTTACTAGAAAGATTGGAGCAATTGGTAAACAAATCACAAGTGTCTTTACCTCCACAGGCTCAACCAGTTGTTGAAAGAGGAAGCTCACCACAAATGGGAGCTTATGTTCCTAATTCTACGGATGCTGGAATACCTCCTTCAATGCAACAGTACTCTCCAGAGTTCTTGCGGGAAATACAAGAAGAGAAATGGGCCAAGGAGAAGGGTGATTCCCCCCCTATTCCTGAGGTTGATGATCTTCATGATCAATTTCCCCAAGACATTCCGTCTATCTATGGAGATCAAACAGAGCAACAAGAGGATGAGAGATTAGATTTTGAATCTAATTCGGTACAAGAGTTGCCTCATTTCACAGGCCCATGGGAAGCTGAATCTCTCCAGATCCGAGCTCCCACTATATTGGTGAGAAATGAAGACTCAGTGATTCCCAGGAACACTGACATTGTGAAGAACACTAAGGTTCAATGTCACCTCACTGTAGAGGAACTCCTCAAGGCAAAACCGGAGCTCTGGGATCATGTGAAGGATCAGGTTCCAGAACTTGAATCCAATGCACCAAAAGTAGGCTCTAAACAAAAAGTACCCGAGGTACCTCTCGACAAGATAGGAGACATGAGCGAAGGTGAAGAAGGTAACACTTATCTTCCGATCACCTATCAAGGTTACACAACCAAAGCAATTGTGGATTCGGGTGCGGGTGTTGCTATTGCGACTACCTCCTTGTGGAAACGATGGGGCAAACCCACCTTAAGACCAACGAGAATGAAACTTCAAATGGCAGATGGTCATTTTGAAAGACCTCTCGGATTGCTTGAAGGGATAACTCTAACCACTTGTGGTGTAGAGTTTGAACATACGTTTGCTATATGTGACTTTGAGAAAAATAATGTTTACGAGATGATCCTAGGAAGACCTTTCCTACGACAATTGCAGATAGTACAGGATTGGGGAACCAACTCCTTGTACTTACAGCACTTAGGGGTCACCACCAAGGTCAATCTGAAGGATCACACCTTCAGAGATGTACCACCCCTACAGTGGAATCCTATCCACAATGTGAAAGAGGACTCTATCTCCGTGCATTCTGGAAGTTCACCTGAACCATCCTGGCTGCATGAAGATACTCACTTGTGGATGTGCAAGGTCGCGGAGGAAGAGGAAAAGCGCCGAAAAGCGAGAGAAGAAGGAACTCCCCCAGGAGATAGACCAATAAAAGACCCAGCCTATACACCGATGATATTTCCAGATGAGGAATTTGAGCCTCATGGTTGGGCAGAAATCTTAGCTACCATGGACATTGCAGTCAATGAGGAACAATGGACACCCCATTGTGATGAGGAGGGTTATGATATTTCAGTGTTCATGTGTCAGCCCTTGTTGGAAGAGTGTGATCCTAGTGAGTTCATAGAAGGAGAAGAGAGTGATGATGATCTAGAATCCATTGTGATGGATACTTACTTTGACTCAGAGGAACACTACTTAGAAGACATAGGAGTGTTAACCCAAAAAGAAGAAGAACCTCTTGCAAGTATTAAAACGATAAGTTCAAAGAAGGGAAGTGAAGGAGGTCAAAAGAAAAAGAAAAGAAAAGCAGTAAGACAAGAAGAGGAAGGATCATTGTTTGAAGTACCAGAAAATTTCAAGAATTATGAAGTGGAAGACCGGAAAATTTTGGTACGAATGCCTAAGAGAGAGGCCATTATAGGAGAAGCATATGACAATAAAGAAAAGACCAAAAAAATTGTAGTGACCATTGAAGGGAACGAAGAGCGATGTACGTACATAGGAGATGACCTAAGTGCAGAAGAAGAAGCAGAGCTTGTAGCTCTATTAAGGGAATATAGGGATGTGTTCGCATGGCATTATAGAGACTTGAAAGGAGTAGATCCAGAGATCTGCTCTCATACGATTCCGATGACCGCTGATGCTAAGCCCACCAAACAAAAACCCTACACATATAATGACAATTATGCGGCCAAAATAAAAGAGGAAATTGACAGGCTGATTGAAGCCGGATTCATCTATGAGATTGAGCACACTGAATGGGTGTCCCCTATTGTAGTGGTGCCCAAGAAGAATGGGAAATTGCAAGTGTGCATTAACCTTAAAAAAGTTAATGCCGCTACGATTAGAGATAGTTATCCACTTCCAATCACCGAACATCTTTTGGAGCGTGTTGCAGGCAAGGAAGTTTACAGCTTCCTTGATGGATTTTCAGGTTACAACCAAGTAGCCATTGCCCTCGAAGATCAACACAAAACGGCCTTTGCCACAGAATGGGGAATCTTTGCATTCCGTGTGATGCCATTTGGGCTCACCAATGCACCTGCAACATTCCAAAGACTCATGTGTCATGTCTTCAAAGAGTTCTTGCGAAAGAGCTTAGAAGTATATGTGGATGATTTGTGCGCTCATTCCCAAGAGAGAAGTTACCACATCCCTGAGCTCAGGCAAATCTTCAACAAGTGTAGAGATTATCGAGTGTGTCTGAATCCAGAAAAGCGTGTGTTTATGGTACGCCAAGGTAAGATCTTAGGTCACATTGTTTCGAAGAATGGAATATCAACAGACGAAGACAAGGTAAGAGCAATAGCAGAATTGGCCAGACCAAGAAATGTGAAAGAGGTACAAGCCTTTATGGGCCATTGTGGATATTACCGTAGATTTATCCACATGTATGCCATCATAGCTAAACCTATTTATGGGCTGTTAACGAATTTTGAATGGAATGAGGAATGCGAGACTTCCTTCAATGAGCTGAAGAGACGTTTGTGCACAGCACCAATATTGACTACTCCGGATTGGAGCAAACCCTTTCATGTCCATGTAGATGCCTCCAATCATGCAATAGGATGTGTGCTAGCACAACCCACAGGTGAAGGAAACCTAGATTTGCCGATAGCATATGCTAGTAGGCAATTAAATGCAGCTAAACGAAATTACACCACAACGGAGAGAGAAGGCTTAGGCATGATATATGCTGTGAAGAAGTTTAGACACTATCTATTGGCCAATAAGTTCAAGTTTTTCACTGATCATCAAGCGTTACTATATTTGGTCAATAAACCTTGCAATACAGGTCGCTTAGTAAGATGGTTCCTCTTACTAATGGAATACGACTTTGAAGTTGTTGTCAGGAAAGGTAGAACCCATCTTAGGGCAGACCATCTTTCTCGCATCACTTCAGGAGAGCCACCGCAAGGAGTGTCTGACGAATTGCCCGATGCTTATCTGTTCAATTTAGAAGTTGTTCCTAAATGGGCAAATAAGCTGGTACCAGTCCTAACCTTCGGGCCTGCAAATAAGAATGTGAAAACCAGCAAAGAGGAAATTGTAAAATCATTAAAGTATCAAATATTGGCTGGAAGTATGTACAAGCAAGATACCGAGGGCGTGTTAGCTTGTTGTGTCGAGGATGATGAACATGCTAGTTGGTTGCAACAAGCCCATGAGGGACTGCTAGGGAATCACTACTCTAAACAAGGAACATTGCAGAACCTAAAACGCTTAGGAGTGTATTGGCCTAGCATGGACAAAGAAATACAAGAGTGGATCCAGAGTTGTCCGGAGTGCCAGGAGAGACCCCCAGTGGAGCATGCCACTCTTTATCACGTGTCATCAATCCCCGATTGGAGTGCTCCATTGGTCGAGTTCATGAGATCGGGAACATTACCCAATCAGGCTAGTCTTGCAAGAAAATGGAGCATGGAGCAAGAGGCTCAAGACTATGCCTTAGTAGGGGACAACCTATATCGAAGAGGCAAGGATGGTTACCTAAGACTGTGCGTACATGAATCAGACTACTTGAAAGTCTTAGAAACGGCACACAGCGGTGTTGCAAGTGGACACTTTGGGCCTGACAGAGTAATTAAGACCATTCTATTCTCAGGACTGTGGTGGCCCACTCTTCATATGGATGCACATACTTATGTGAAGAGTTGCGACACATGCCAACGTGCCCAATATCCGATAAGAAAAGATGAAATGCCCTTAAGGCCAATGATGGGAGGACGTGCATTTTCAAAGTGGGGTATAGACTTTGTAGGTCCCATCAACCCCCCAGCTAGGAACTCCCATGCAGAATACATTATTGTAGCCACAGATTACCTTACAAAGTGGGTGGAAGTAAAAGCCACGACAAAGAATGATGCTCAAACGACGGCTAACTTCTTATTCGAAAATGTGTTCACTAGATATGGGTTACCAATAGAGTTGGTTAGTGATAGAGGTACGCACTTCTTGAATGAGGTCATTGAAAATCTCCTTCAAGAATTCATGGTGATACATAAGAAATCTGCACCCTATCACCCACAGGCTAACGGACAAGCCGAGAGCACGAATAAGATCCTGTGTAATGTATTGACGAAACTTGTAAATAATAAACGCTCTGATTGGGACAAACAACTTCATCATGCTGTTTGGGCATACCGAGTTGCTTACAAAACGGTACTCAATGCCACCCCATTTCAGATGGTCTTCGGACAAAATGCGGTGCTACCCTTAGATTTCCTAATTCCAGCTTTAAGAGTAGCACAAGAGCATGAGTGGAATGGACACGAGTTGTCCTCTAGGATCTTTGATCTAGAGCGTTTAGGTGAGACGAGGCTACGAGCAGCAGCAGGCATCTATGCTGCAAAGAAACGGCAAAAGGCATACTTTGATGCCCATGTGAAGGATAAGGGCCTGAAAGCAGGAGATCTAGTGTTAGTCTACACATTGAAACAACACGCAAGAAAGCTAGAAAAGAGAGGCTACGGACCTATGATCATTAATAGGATCTCCACGAGTGGAGCAGTACAACTAGCCACTTTAGAGAGGGATGTCCTCCCAAACTATATTAGCAGATGCAGAGTCAAACTGTATCAGGAACCCCTCACGGAGGAGATGCTAAGCCGACTCAATATTGCTAAGCAACGTAAAGAGGAGGAAAAACGAATTCGAGAAGAAGCACAGGCAGAGGCCTTAGAGCGTATCAGACGAATGAAGTTGAGGAGACAAGGAAGGGACCAGCCTATGACTGACACTCAAGAGTCTCCAGGCTATCACATGGCCATGTGTGAGGCTTCAGGTGAACGTACCCATAAGATAGTGGACCGACGACCATTTGTGACCCTAGAAATAGGACAAAGAGACAACACAACAAGCGTGAGGGCTTTAATTGATTCAGGAGCAGCCACAAGTGCAGTTCGGCTTTCTTATTGCCAGCAGTTGCAATTGGAGGTAAAACCCATAGAAGCCTATCTGATAGGATTAGGAGGTGTTGAAACCCCCTGCATGGGAGAGGTGGATCTTCCCCTCTACATACAAGAGGTCCTCATGCCAGTAAAGTGCTAGTGTGTGAAGACGAGGATCTGACGGAACCGCTTATCTTGGGCCAAGACTGGATCTATGATCACGCAGTCAACCTGAACCTAAGAAGTGGACTTCTTCAGGCTTGGGTAGGCCAAAGTCGTCTCACGATTGGATTAGAAAATCAAGCACTCAAACCAATAGAACAGGCACCAACTCCTGGTCCCTCCAGGAATCCACACGAAGATAACCACGTTGTGCTTGTCCAAACTTCTATGGTGCAGAGGAATGTCAATCTTACTGAAGGTTCAGGAGCCAAGAAGGAGTTCCTAATTGATCCAAAGAAGATTCTAAACGAACGGACCGAACATCACTCTATACGAAGGAGACCGCTGATCAAGAGGGAGGGGCGCCAACCCGCGCAACATGGAGCATCTCGTGGCGTGAAGCAGATCTAGATACGCAAGGATGGGAGACCCACAGCTCCAATAGCAGATTCTCAAGGAGACAAGAAACGAGCCTCACCATCAAGGAACAAAGCTAAGAAGCCCCCTAGGATAACCCCTAGGCACACCATTTCTATTTGGGTTCCTAAGCGGTCAATGAAGGCCACCCCTAATGCTAGACAGATATGGGTGCCCAAGGCTAGCTTACAAGCCCAAATTACTTCACCTTCAGGCACTAGGATGAAGCAGCTTTCACAAGTGCTCTTGGCCAACAACTCAGAATGTGACAAGATACCTACACCTCTCACTGTCCCCACTCCCATCAATCCCAGGAATGTCTGGAAATGGGTGCCCACAAGGTCCCAAATACATCACACTCTCATACCGAAATCTTCACGTGTCCTTAGCTCTAAGAGCTACTACTTACCTATCAAAGTGTGGAGAATTAAACTGTGTACTAAACCCCCTGACCCTAATCAGTAAATCCGTCCACACTAACACAAAGCATTCTGAGCCCATTGCATCACCAAAGTATGCATCTAGGACGACAATGACCTCTAATCACCACTCACACATATCATAAACACCTCACCACTAACCACTGACCTCCGGAATTGTCATGTTAGTATTGTGAAGGGAACACCATTACATCTTGTTTCCTATGCAACAATAATGTGCCTTTCGTCTTCCAGCAGATAAGCAACCTACTCTCATGGCAACAGCGGCAGGCACAAGCTCTCAGGCAGGATCTGGTGCTCCTATCAATTGGGATGCCATGCCAGTGGAAGCTCCACCAACAGCTAGGCCTGAAGAATTCTTGAATGTGCGAAGGATTCCTATTCCAGATCCACCCAGTGGACTAACCGAAAGAGTAAAAGGGCACTCCCATTGGTTCAATGAAATGCCAGGGGATTTGGGAGACGCAGATCACATCTGGGAGTCCAAGATGGAGTGTGGAGGGGTTTGGTGGACCTTCCAATTCTTTTCAAGAGAATTTGAGACCTTACAAAATGCAGCTCCACTTCAAGATATCTGGCAAAAGGCAGGACTTCAAACTTACTTCAGTGCAGCTCTACCTAAACCTGACTTCCTCAGGTGTTACTACTTGATTGCTACGTTGAAACCTACTGGGGATAAAGATCATTCAGGCACATTCTGGGTGCCCTCCTTATCCAATCTGGAGGAGATGAGGAAGTTTGAATTAAATGTAACGTTAATCAGGGAAGCCCTTCAAATGTATGGAACTCATGTGCCTTCAGATCGCGACCCTTTGATACCAGAATCAATGAAAAGCAATAGAGTCAAGAAGCTCAAAGAAATGTGCGCCCTCACCCCCAACATCGCCATACCTCTGCGGATGTGCCTCCAGCACTTCGCATTTCCCGCTCAGGACCGTTTCACTCAGCCTCACAAGAAGATATGGTACGGGTTGTATTTAGCAGAGACCGGAAGCTTGCCCATCAAGATGCCGGTATGGATCTTAGATCAGGTGTATGAGGCAGGCAAGCGGGGGGTGAGGAAGCCCACTTTACATGGGTGTTGTGCGTTGACGAGAATCATCTACAGATGTCTGGCATATGATGTGCCAGTTGCTCGAGCCCTAAAATATGCACACCTGGAGCTGTTCAAAGGGCGAAAGTCAGGGAGTCAGCCTGCAAAAAGAATGCGTGGATCCCTTTCACAGGTCCTGATCCCTCCAGTAACCACCGCCGAAGTCTCCACTAGAGAGGAAGCCCAGGTGGCACCTATCACAATCCATCTCCAGGAGTCTCAATCAAGAGAGGTGGTACAACCCACTCCCTCTGCCCCTCCGCTACCTACCGATGCAGAATTTGCAGCGATGGCCACCTTCACCGAGGACCCAAATTTTGATTTTGAAACATTTCTACAGACGGCTCATCTATCAGACAGTGAAGGTTGCCCTGACAATGTCGATCCGGGGGCATCAACCCAAAGAGAACATGCACGAGGCGAGACAAGCAGTGTACAGGAGATAGGAGTGGCACAACTTCCTCAAAGACTAAGCACACAAGCTCAGGAGAAGGCACCAAGAGATAACCCGGAAGAGAGTGAAGACGAAGCCCCTGCATATACGGCACAGCTCAAACGACTATACCAAACAATCAAGCAGGTACAACGACGCCATAAAATGTCAGAAGAAGCAAATAGGGCCCTAGTAAACCAGATGTTACACTCAGAGCATATCGAACCCCAGTTTGTAGAATCGCTAAATCTGTTGGCGGACACCTGTGGCATCAGTGAAGCAATGAGAACCTTGGTCTATCAAGAGAACCCTGCTTATGATCAAAGAAGAATTGATACACGGCCGCGACAAGGAAAGATGATTCAGATGGAAGTATCTACCGCGTTAGCTACGTCCACATCAGAAGATGTTCACATGATTAGCCCTAGGCCCAATGATGAACCGGAGGACATTACGCATGCACCATCCCCCCCATCTTCTCCTATCCCACCCTCAGAGCCTCTCTCCACGTGTCTTTCTACACAACCATTCTCCTCCTATAGTGAGACCATTGTACACACCCCCGTGTCCACTTTCCTTCCTTCACCCTCATCCATCTCTGTCACTCAGATTTTTGAACCCCAATTAGGTCACCCTTTCTTCCCCCATGCCTTTGGACAACCATCTGTCACTAGTCAGACTCTTTCCATATCTTTACCCTCCACCCCTCCATTTCCTCCCTCCCAAACTCTACCTACCCCATCCCTTGTAACTGCCTCGGGCACCACACTAATCACCCAACCCTCCTTCTGGACCCAACTTGTAAACATTCTTCAACAGGTTGATGAACATAAGAAAAAGTCCCTTCCCCAAATTCACTTCCCCACATTCACAGCCACCACTATCACACCACCCACCATCCCGGTGTTCACATTTCACGAATCACACTCTGTCATGTCCGATCCCATGGACATCTCACCATCCGCTGGGTCACCCACTACCACTGTTCTCACAACACCATCACAGGTTATTACACTCACATCACCACTTCCACACACGATAGGCACAACATCCACTTTTCCCATTCCCACTTCCCAACCCCCTGCATCTTCCATCCTTACCCCCGCATCCACCTCATTTAGTCTTGCACTCGACACGATGCTCGAAGCTGCCACTCAGCTTAAGCAGGAATATACATTATTGGAAGAAAATAACAAAGAGCTTTGCACCCTCTCAGCAACTCTCCAAGAGCGTGTCAATGCTTTGGAGTTCAGTCATACGGAGTCACAAAGCAAGATATCCGCCCTCGAACAGGCAAATGCGCAACTCGAAGCGAGGCATATGGAAGAGAGCAAAGCCATGGAGGAACAGCTGCGAGATCAAATGGGCCGCAATGCAAGGCTTCAACGAAACATGGCTTTGCTACGACGACATCTGGCAGCAGCGCAAGAAGAGAACAGACGGCTTCAACAACAAAACCAAGAGAACCTCGAGGCGGCCATGGAGAACACCCCGGGAGCACCCATAGACCCGGTTAAATTTCAAGCTGTTCCCTCAGAAAGCATACAACAAATCTTGGAAACTTATGCCAATCTTCTAGAAGCACATGATCAGCTTGCCGACCAGCTGAAGGACCTACAGAGACCCCAAGAGTCTACACCACACCGACAGGAACCTAAAGAAATGACCAACGCTGCTACTTCAACCGAACCTGAACACTCAACGACCAACGACGTACTGGAGTTACGGCAACAGATCCCAGAATTAAAATTGAAGTTGATGCAGTACGAACGACCTCCTTCCCCACCAGAGCAACCGTTAGAAGAAGAAGCAGTTACTATTCCAGTGGAAGAAGCATTCGACGACACCTACGAGCCTCAGCCATTCCCAGGAGGACGCGTAACAGAAGAAGGTCAAGATACCTATGAGGAACCCCCATCGGCATGGATGAAACAGGTAGAGGAAATGGGGCAAACTCATCAGGAACGGATATCCACTCAGATGCTGGCAATGAGGGCCATTGAGGACACCATCCTTCACTCAGAGTACTTCAGGCACATTGCCCCTAGACGCCTTATCACTAGCTCAGAATTACAATACAAGCCCTATTTTGTATTGTTGGCCGACTACAATGCAGAAATCAAAAGGGTCACCAACAAGTGCCCAACATTTGCCACACAGTTCGAACCGGAAGATATACCAGAAGCGGCACGAAAAGGGGCCATATTCCAACCTACTTGGAGGCAGAAGTTACTCGAAACTTACCCAGAAATGCTTCGAACATGGGATCACGCCCCCATGCATTTGAAGTACAATCCGTGTTTTGGGCCAGTGCAAAGATGCAGATCATGGAAAGCTTTTGCCATCAAGGTTCAGAATAACGCAAACTGTAAAGAATGGCTCAATTACCCCGCCATCGCCCCCCCAACCGGTACTCCCACAGTATCATACATGATTGCAACCATCAAACATTGGGTACCACGCCTCCACCCTATGCCAGATGTGGCTGCCCAGATGATGCTCAAGATCTTCGATATGATGCATGTCGTACTCAAAACTTTTCGCAATGTATGCCGTATTCAACCTCCTATTCCCGGGTTTATTAATGGTAACTACGACCTGCTATATGATATGAGCACAACCCCGAGCATACGAGTGGCTTACGCATGGCATGCACGCATAAGATATCTCCCTGCCTGCTACAAGCAAACATTCGACGATATGTTCACCACGGGGTTTTGGGAAGCACATTCAGAGGTATTCGCGCCACGGCCTACGCATTTACTCCATCTCTTTGCATGCGAGCAAACAATGCATTCCGAGCTTTACACGATGCCACGATCTGACATGCCTGGTACAGTTGATTGGGAGGCTTTGCAACGAGACCTAATCAGAGGTTTAAGAATCAAAGAACAAGAATTGGCAACCGACCTCCTGCAAAAATACATTGATCAAACGGTGGAAAAGAGGTCTGTCAGAGGCGACAGACCCTAGGGGGGGGAGAGTGTTGACAGGATGCGGGAAGAAGCAAGTATGGACACACATGCAGATCTAGCACTGAGGCAACCCTTCATTTTTTTCAAAAACCCTCACATCATTTTAAAGTGATTCTCATCACTACAAACCCTTGTAAATATCATTTCACCTTTTTGTAGCTCCATTTTGTACAAGCCGAGGAGTCCTCGAGCTTGGGGAGCCTTAGATGTAGTCGCCTGTCAATTTTCATAATTTTTAGATCTCGTTTGGGCCCCCAAACAAGCCCCGGGACCTAATTTTTAACTAGGCCGGACACTAGGTCTGGACAGGGCCAAAGCTAGTCAAAAACTATAAATAGAGCTAGAGAGCTCATTTTTGGGGCTAGCTTCTTGTAGTTTGAGCTTGTATGAGAACTTTCTTGCAATAGAAGTGATTCCATTGTCTTACTCTCTTTGTTCTTACTGTGTGTGCGCTTGTGTGTGTATGTGTGTGCATGCTTGTGTGCTTCTCACTCACGCACTTGTGCTTCCACTTGCTCGTGGTCTTCATACCATCCTCATGTCTTCCCGGATTGACATTAAAGGAGGTGCTACTCATCACTGAGCTACATTGGCCTTATCTAGTTTGGGTTCTAACCCATCTACAAGTTCATGGAAAATATCTATGTACAAGTATGCATGCACGATATCTTTCCATATATTATAATTTTGGCCATCTAAGCATTCTTCCTTAGGCATAAACATGGGTGTAAATGAAGGTAAATAACTTGCCATAGATGATGAACTTGCTTCTTTCTTAGACATTGCAAATTAGGAGGTGATCTTGAAAAGCTTGAACACTTGAACTTATGCTTGAAATGTTGCAAGAATGAGTGCCAAGTTTTGAGAAACAGTTCCTGAAAAGATAGGATGTGGAGAAGTGCTAAAAACCACATTCACCTATGCTTTAAGTGAGAAAATGGTGTTTTGAAAGTGTTTAATAACACATGCCAAAGACACATTTTGTGCAAAAAATATCACTTGAAAAAATTCATAAGCTTTGGAAAAATTTGGAAGGCTTCGAGTAGCCTTGGCACCAAAATGGAAACCCTTTGGGGGGGGGCTTAGAATAGCCCTACACTTTTGACCCTTTGGAAAAAAAAAGAGGGGTTAGATTAGCCCTAGAATGCACACTAGTTAGCCTTAGAGTAGGCTTAGAAATTGAGAAATCTTGTAGGTGGGCTTAGACTAGCATCGAACCCACAAATGCAAACACAATAGGTTATCCTTTCTTATTTGTGCAGTTACAACAATAGGGCACTTAGTGCCTAATGAATCCTTGAGGGAGATCAAATAGTGCCAAAAATTAAGGGTGGGTATCCTTATAAAATACAAAGGTAATGCTAGAGTATATGAAAAAAATAGACAAGTCATGAAGAGATAATCAAACCTTAGATATACAAGTAGAGATACAAGTTTTAAAATTTGCTTGGTGAAAACAAGGTTTGTTTCTCAAAAATTGGATAATAAGATTGACAAGGTACTCTTAATCGATGGGGTTTTAACAAAAATAAGACTCGTTTATGACACCACCTCAAAATTGCACATATAAGTGAAAGAGACGTTTCGAATTATGGCATCCTCCATTATGTCACTTAGCAATGGAAGAAAGGGCTAGATGATTGAAATTTGAGAATTTATTTCAAAAAAAGGTGCATCTACAAATTTAGAGAGTTTTGGCCAAATATGATTCAAAATGCGCCAAAAAATATGTGCTTCTTCAAAATCTTAACAAACACGTCAGAGTTCAAAGATAGGTGGCAAACCTTTCTATCTCTTTGCAATATGTGAAGCGTAGAGTGAATTTTTGTGGGTTCCTTTCTTTCCCTCTCTGTGTCATGAGAGTAGCAATGGAGCATTGCTTTGCCAAGTACGACAACAAAGAGCACTCCTCTTTCTTTTTCTATCAAGCACAAAAAAGATCATAGTGTTGGAGAATAGAGAGGATGCACATGTTCTGTCTCTCTCATGTTTTCTAAAAAAAAAAAGAAGTGGAATCGTGGGGCATTTTCTTTGATGAACAACAGCCCATTGTTGGGGCATTAAACGACACCGTCAAGTGGATCGGGTCCAGCTTTTCTATAGGTCTCTTCATGGCTACATGTGGGGTGAATAAATGTTTGATAAATAAATGATGCATAATTTATGCATGAGTAAATGTTGATTGTGACCACATTTGATCAAATAGTCCAGCAATCTTTTGTTTCAAGCCCTTGGAGCTTGCTTTAGGCCATAAAATGCCTTCTTCAGCCTACAAAAATGATGTGGAAACTCTTTATGTACAAAACCTAGTGGTTGCTCCATGTTTACCTCTTCTTACAAGTCCCCATTGAGAAAGGCATTCTTGATATCCAATTGGAAGAGCTTCCATCCTTTTCTAGTAGCCATTGCAACGAGTGTCCTAATGGTGCTAATCTTTGCTAGGTGGCTGAATGTCTCTTCAAAGTCCACTCCATAAGCTTGTGCAAAACCATTGGCCACCAATCTTGCTTTGAACCTATAAATAGATCCATCTGAATTCCTCTTTACTTTATACACCCACTTATTACCTATTACCTTCATGTTCTTTCTACTACTTTGTTCATATATGCATAATGAGTTGCCATGTAAGAATCATAAGTAAACCTTTGAGTTGGATACTTAACCCTAGAAGACTTCTAGGGCACTTGTGCAGAGTGTTCTGAATGGTCTTCCTGACTTATATCTGAGTTTTGCTTCTACTCTTCATTTGGTGATGAAAGGCAATCTAAATGCCTTAATATTGAAGAGTTAGTTTCTGTTCTATTGCAGGAAGATCAATCTAGGCAGAACAAGTCTATTATGCGTGTTGCAGATCAAGCCTTCCTAGCTATTCACAAGGGCAAAGGAAAATGGAGCTCTTAAACTAGTTAGCAGAAATCTGCTAATACTGCACAATGGAAGAAGGAAGACAAAGATGCGAAGAAATAAAAAAAGTATAAATTGTTTTGCAAATATTGTAAAGTAAATGATCATGTCATTTAGAGCTATCCAAAAGTGGCTTCTAAAGTGGAAAAGAAGAAAGAGTCCAGAATGGTTGTTATAGAGGCCTCTACATAAAAAAATAGAGTCTACTAATGTTGTGTACAATGGAGAATGGGCATTTACTACTGTTTGCAGTTTTGATCCATCTTCTCATGGCCAGTGCATGTCTGCAGTACACTCAGATGCTTGGTACTTTGATAGTGGGGCAACCAAATAGATTACCTCACAGCATAGTTTCTTCTCTTCACTCGAGCCTAACCCTATAGAGTGTATCTATCTATCTATCCTCCCATCCGATCATCCACCCATCCATCCATCCATACATTTATCTATGTATTTATATATCTATCTATCTAATTATCTATCTACCTATCTATCTATTTATGTATAAATCTATCTATCTATCTATCTATCTATGGATTTATCTATCTATTTATCTGTCTATCTATCTATTTATCTATCGATCTATCTATCTATCTATCTATCTATCTATCTATCTATCTATCTATCTATCTATCTATCTATCTATCTATCCATCTATCTCTCTATCTTTCTATCTATCTATCTATCTATCTATCTATCTATCTATCTATCTATCTTTCTATCTATCTATCTATCTATCTATCTATCTCTCTATCTATCTATCTCACTACAATAGATCGATGGTATACGTAGGTTTTTACTGAGGAAAATGAACGCGGCTTTATTTGCCGCGACGCCGATGTAAAGGTCGGTGTGTGTGTCGGTACCAAAGCATCGGTATGTGCGTCGGTATATGCATCGGTATAAGCGTCGGTATATTCGTCGGTAATACTAGTGCCCATACTGGCGCCCATACCGAGGCTTCTGTTGGACATACCGTCACCTATACCATCGCCTGCTGGGTGTACCAATGGTTATTCCGATGACACTACTGGGAGTACGGTCGCATATATTGACGACCATACCTACAAAAATTTTTTTGGGTAGAGTGTTTTGTCTTTTACTATAGCAACATGACCATGATGTTGTTTAACAAAAGACAATACACTCTGCCCAAAAAAAACCGAGTACATGTGATGTGTACTCTAATGACAACCGAAATATGATTTCATGAAACAGAGTATTATTGGACACAAAAGAGATAATCAGAATGAACTATGAACCATGTACAAAAGAAGTTATATATTCCAATAATGAAGCATGTACAAGAGTGTGGCAAACCACTGTCATATATGACGCTTTTACAAAGTGTGGCAAAGCAATGTATTGCCATATGAAAATCAAATACAAAATATTGGTCTTCCACTACCATACACATGCAAAGAATGTTACATATCAACAGTCTTGCAACAAAGAACATTAATGGAATGAGATAAATTCACATGAAAATTACAAACAACAAGTAAAAACCAATTAATTACCTCATCGCAAATGCTCCCATGAAACTACCGCACCGTGTCCCTCCAAGTCCTGCAATAGTGCAGTCAACCCATGACTATATCCGTAAGACTCCTCCGTTCCTATTGGAGGATGACCCATTGTCAGCTCCTGAAACAAATATAAAAAGATTGGAGAAACATACATGAGAAATTTAACACAAATAAATTCAATAAATGAAATGGTACTTACAAACTCATGACGCATCGTGTCATATCCGTCGTTGCCCAAATGTGACGGTCCAATCGTATCGAAACGTGTGGTTGCGGCATTTTACTGCTGGCAATATCGATCAGGAGTCTATTGCTGCTCGTCACGAATCATGTCCCACTCCTCAGCATCTAACCATACAGGCTTTGGTAAGCCTTCTCTGAAAGCAACACGAGCCTCGGATCATCGATGGGACATGACCTCACGTGTGGTGTGCAGAATCCACTCTAAACTGACAAGAGACTGTCCATCAGCTAGTCGGAACTCTTGGTAAATCATCTATGTGATATAATTCTTTCGATCTTTATCCTGTTCACTCCATTTTAGCATGATGGAGTGTCCAAACTGAATGGAGCAAAGTTATCGTATGCGTGCATGCATTGCTTTGCCAGCCGCATCCATCACCGGAGCTCCATCTCAGATACTATACACCTTGGAGTCATCATGGTCATGAGCACCCCAAGGTGTACGTGGTGTTCCACGTGGTGTACTGCATGGCCTACCCACATCTGAGGTACTCGTTCTAGGAGTAGAAGCGGGCGACACTTCAGGATCGAAAGAAGCCATCTGCTATAATATGGACATTTTAGAACATTTGTTTTTTTATTAACCCTAAAAATCTAACCCTCAAAGACTTAAATCTAAAATACTAAACCTAAATACTTAAATACCTAAAATAACTTAAAACCCTAATTTTAAAACCCTAATCTATATAGCTGTCCTATTTTATCTATATATTCGGATTTTCTCTTGATTGATCCTATATATATATATATATATATATATATATATATATATATATATATATATATATATATATATATATATATATATATATATATATATATATATATATATATATATATATATATATATATATATATATATATATATATATATATATATATATATATATATATTCATTCATATTTTTTTTCCTCTTAATTGAGTTATATGTATGCATAAACCCTAAAACCCTAATTTTAAAGATCTAGACCTAAATTATGTATATTTCTATACACATGTGTATATACATGTATTATATGTGTATGTGTATGTGTGTATATATGTTATGTAGGTGTTAAAACCATAAAACCCTAATACAAATGACCTAGACCTAAAACATGTATATATATGTATGCATGTGTATATATATGTGTATATGTATATATATGTGAATATAGATGTTTATGTATTGTATATATATTCACTCTATTTAAAATCATTAAATTTAAACCTATTTTTATATATTTAATCATATATATTAAATTTATTTATTTAAAATACTAGTTCTTATCATCTTTTATTATCTATATAATTATCCTACCTTATATATATATATATATATATATATATATATATATATATATATATATTATTTATATATTCAAATTTTTTCCTTACTTAATCCTATTTTTATATATTTAATTATAAATATCTAATTAAATTTTTTAAAACATTGGTTCTTTTTATATTTATTTATCTATATAATTATCCTATTTTATATATATATGTATATTTATATATTTATATTTTTTAATTACGTAATCCTATTTTTATATATTTAATTATATATATTTAATTAAATTATTTAAAACTCTAGTTCTTTTTATATTTATTTATGTATATAATTATCTTTATATATATATATATATAT
>CM035421.1:61411257-61416257 GCA_020310875.1 Ceratopteris richardii | reverse complement strand
CAGTGATTGATTTGATTCCCTATCTACTAGAAATCACAAATTTGTGGCTCCTCTTTCCCTTTTTGATCAAGTGGACTCAACCACTTAAGATTCTTTCTCTTTTACATTAAGTAAACTCTTCAAATGTTACAAGAGGTAGTTCACAAGTGAACTTTACGTTGACTTCATTTTAAGGCTTCGTCTATGACTTTGTGGGACTCAAGCCAATACTTAGGCTTGTCATAGACTTTCTCCAACAACTCCCCCTCAAGCCAAGTATTCTTGAGGTCTTTAATCTTCCAAGATTACCTGTAAACCTATCATAGCTTTGAACTTGCAGAGCTTTGTACCATCCAATGCTTTGGTTAGAATATCTTCACATTGTTGATGAGTGGACACATATGATATTTGAATCTCTTTGCTTAGAACCTTCTCTCGTACATAGTGATAATGAACTTCAATATGTTTAGTCCTTGCATGAAAAATAGGATTAGCAACCAAATGAATAGAACTCATATTGTCACCAAAAATAGTTGGAGTTCCAAACTCCAATCCAAGATCTTTGAATAATGTCTTCATCCACATAGCTTCTTGAGTAGCTATGACAAGACCTCTATATTCAGCTTCAGTAGAAGAGAGAGCAACTGTGGGTTGCTTCTTGGATGACCATGAAATAAGCTTTGAACCTGCAAAGGTAAGATAACCTGAAGTGCTCCTTCTATCTTCCTTGGAGCCAGCCCAATCTGCATCAGAAAATAGCTTCAAACCTAAATCAGATACATAAGGATAATAAAGTCCTTCATTATTGTTCCTTTGACATACTTGAGAATCCTTTTGGCAACATCCATATGTGGTTTCCTTGGTGTGTGCATAAATTGACTTAGCACACTCACACTGTAACATATATCTACTCTTGTCAATGTGGCATAGTTGAGACTACCCACTAGACTTTGATATGATGTGATGTCCTCTATGAGTTCACCTTCATGTGAGCTCAATTTGTGATTGACCTCCATTGGAGTACCTGCAATCTTACAATCTTGCATCTTGAATTTTGCCAACATGTCCTTAATGTACTTTCTTTGAGTGAGACACGAACCATGATCTTTGTAGACAACTTCCAAGCCTAGGAAGTAGGTAAGTGAACCCAAATCACTTATCTTGAACTCTTCTCTCATCTGATCTTTGATCTTCTTTATACCATCTGCATCATTCCCTGTCAATATAATATCATCTACATATACACATAAGTAGATGACCTCAAAATTACTCTTTTTAATAAAGAGTGAAGGATCTGCCTTGCTTGGTTGAAAGCCTTTGTCCTGCAAGAATGAAACAAGCCTGAAATTCCAAGCTCTTGGAGCTTGCTTGAGACCATACAATGCTTTGTTAAGTTTACACACATGATCAAGATAAACTTGAGTCTCAAAACCAGGTGAATGTGCCATATATACCTCTTCTGTTATCCAACCGTTCAAGAATGCATTCTTTACATCTAGTTGAAGTATCTTCCAATTCTTGGAAGAGGCAATACTAAGCAAAACCCTAATAGTAGGCATCTTTACCACAGGAGAGAAGGTCTCCTCATAATCAAATCCCTGAGTTTGTGCAAAGACTTTTGCTACAAGCCTTGCCTTATACTTGTTAATGGAACCATCAGAATTCTTCTTGAGTTTATAGACCCATCTTGAGCCTATTACCTTCATGGATGAAGTCTTGGGCACCAAATCCCAAGTGTTCTTTTCCTCAAGTGCTTCAATCTCTTCCTTCATTGCATGCTTCCATTCTTATTTAGCTTTGGCCTCTTCAGAGGATGATGGCTCCTCTTGATTTATGTCATGTGCTATGTAGATAAAATGTTTAGTTACTAATGAGGTGTCAAACCCATACCTTTCTAGTTTTTTCTTTTCCCTCATAGATCTTCTTAGGCCATGATGTGATGATTTTGCCTCATGTCCAAGTTCCTACAATTTTGCTTTACCTTTAGACTTCCATGCTTTGATCTTTTCTATCTGAGATTCTTCATCATCCTTTGAGGTGTCTTGTTCTTCAATCTTCGGTTGTTCTCTACCAAGCTTTGGAAAATCTTCTTCAAGATCATATGGTAAATTGACCTTCCTGCATGAATCTACATACCATGAATTGTTCTCATCAAAAACTACATCTCTGCTTACCAAGAATCCTTTGTTGGTAGGGTTGTATAACCTGTAACCCTTTTGATTGTTGTCATATCCAATAAATGCACACCTTTCTGCCTTTGGATCCATCTTGCCTCTAACCTGTGAAGGAACATGAGCAAAAGCAATACATCCAAAAATTTTACAATGATCTAAGCTAGGTCTTCTTCCATTCCAAGCCTCATATGGAGTCATCCCATCAAGGGATTTTGAAGGCAACTTGTTAATCAAGTAAGTGGCTGTAGATACAGCCTCAGCCCATAGATAATTAGGCAAATGATTTTCATTTAACATAAACCTTGCAGCTTCAACAATTGTCCTATTCCTCCTTTCTGCCACTGCATTTTGCTCAGGAGTGTACCTTGTAGTTACCTCTCTTTTGATTCCTCTTTCTTGAAGAAAAGAATCAAAATCATGGGAGAAGTATTCTCCCCCTCCATCTGACCTTCTCCTTTTTAGTGATTTACCTGTTTGATTCTCCACAAGAGCCAAATATCTTTTGAAACATGAAAAAACTTCATCTTTGTGTTTCATAAAGAATAGGATAGTCCATTTGCTCCAATCATCAATAAAGGAGACATAATACCTTGATCCAGATATTGAAGCTTCCTTGCTAGGTCCCCATACATCTATATGAACCAACTCCAAGAGATCTCCATGGATATAACCTTTCTTCATGGGAGAAGTATTCTCCCCCTCCATTTGACCCTCACCTTTTTAGTGATTTACCTGTTTGAATCTCCACAAGAGCCAAATATCTTTTGAAACATTAAAAAACTTCATCTTTGTGTTTCATAAAGAATAGGATAGTCCATCTACTCCAATCATCAATAAAGGAGACATAATACCTTGATCCAGATATTGAAGCTTCCTTGCTAGGTCCCCATACATCTGTATGAACCAACTCCAAGAGATCTCCATGGATATAACCTTTCTTCATGAATGGTAACCTGTGAGACTTTCCAAATTGACTTGAACTACACTTATAAATCATATGTTGTTTTGACAAATTAGGGAGTCCAAGTACACTTTGGTCCCTGCAAATTTGCTTTAATGAACTTTCACCAATATGTGCTAACCTTTTGTGCCATTCTTCCAATTTTTTGAGTGTCTGACTACCATATTTAAAGAGAGCAATGTTTCTAGTGTCTTGTAGTTCAAATGTGAACAATCTACCTGTGTTTTCACCTTTTGCAATTCTTCTGAATCCTTGACTTGGATCTTCAACAAATGCTCCTGTTTTTGTGAACTTGACTTGCAACCCTTTCTCTACTATCTGCCCAACACTTATCAAATTCTTTGTAATGGTAGGGATATAGAGTACCTTACTGAGTAGGTTGATGTTTCCATTAGGTGCTTTGACATTGCCTATTTTCTCCACAAGATGTCTTGTATCATCTCCTGTTTGTACCTCATGCTTATTCCTTGGATCTTCTAAATCTGATAGGAGTGCCACATTTCCTGCCACATGATTTGAACAACTCGACTCTATGTAGAAAACATGCTCATCAGATTTACCTTGTGGCATAGCCATGTTCATGTTCAATAATGAATCCTCTTTGTTTGAGTCTTTTGTGTAGTTATTGAAGTCTCTCCTTCCTTTGTAGCCTCCTTGATAGTTTGAATGATTGTAGTTGTTGTAATTGCCATGGTAGTTGTTGAACCTTCCTCTTGAGTAGCCATAAGTTCCTCTATTGTATCCGTTGCCTCTTTGATTCCTTGAATTCCTAAACTAGTTTTGAGTTGTATGATTAGTTAATCCACAAATAGAACATGGGTTGGAGTCTTGGGATCTCCCCCTGCCTTGTCTAACTCCTCTTCCTCTACCTCTGCCATGTCTTCCTCTACCTACATAGTTAGCTTGATATGTACCTGCTTCATCATCCACTTTCTTTGCCTTTCCTTTGTTATCTTTGGACTCGCTTTTATCAATGTATAAAGCTGAAGATTGATTACCTTTAGAGTTGTCTTCATTTTTTATAAGCTTGGCCTCTTGAGTAAGTAGTTGTCCATGAGTGTATTGAAATCAGGTACATGCATGTCCATGTACAAATCCATAGTTGTGGTGATGCTTCCCACTTGTCATCTACCTTCAAGCCATTGATGACCTACCTTACAATTTGCTCTTCATCTATTACCTCTCCAATGCTTCCCAACTGATCTGCTATGTCCTTGAGCTTTGTGACAAAATCAGTCACATTTTGTTTGGGATCCTTCTTGAGAGTTGCGAAATCCAGCCATAGTTGATGCTTCCTAGCTTTAGTACTTGAAGAAAAGAAAGCTTCAAGTGCATCCCACACTTCTTGAGATGTCTTACAACTTCTAATGTGAGGCAAAAAAAAAATCTGACATAGAGTTGAGGAGATAAGACCTTGCAAGTGCATCCTTGGAGCACCATGTGCTCAATCTTTCTTGCTCTTCTTGTGTTGGTTGATTTTTGTTTCTGAAACTTGGCATAACTTCATCTCCAGCCACATAACCGTATAAACTTCTACCTTGCAGATAAGCTTCCATCCTTAATGACCAAGATGAGTAATTACCTCTATCCAATTTGTCAATTGATGGAGGAAATCCATCCGCCATGTTGTCCAACCTTGCTCTGATACCACTGTGAAGAGATGGATAGATATGTGCTTGAAGATGAAGAGGTGTTGCAAAATCCTTGATCTACACTAGACAAATGAACCCTAGGAGTATATGGTGGGCCCTTTTAGCTTGCCAATGGATGTATTAGACACCCTATGTACCTGGGAAAATCACTCTCAAAAAGATAGATCAAACAGATAAGTTGGAGTTAGCTCAGAGTTGAAGAACTTGCTATTTTGGTTCATACACCTGTCTAGT
>CM035421.1:61361257-61381257 GCA_020310875.1 Ceratopteris richardii | reverse complement strand
CGACACCGTCTGGTCAGGATTCAAACCCATCTGAGGATAGAGGTGTCTTGCCCAGAGAGATTCTTGAAGGTGACAGAATACACTGTTCTAGGGAAAGTTTGACAAATTCCATTAACAGTTCAGTCCTAGTTGTAGGGAATTTATAGTTTTCGGGTGACCGTGTGATATTCCCTGGTGAATCTTCAATTCGGACACCACTGTTCGGGGCAAATTTGCCTACCTGGGATATCCAAGATGAGGATAGGCTCTTTGATTTGGAGATCCATAAGAGATTGAATGCTATTTTCAAGCCGGAAGGTGAGCAGTCTAATCATACAGATTCCGAAGGACCGGAAACACCTCCTCAGAACTCAGGAGAAAGCAACGGTACCTCTACTAGCACCATGAGTGGACAACAACAACAGCAACAACAACAGCAACAGCAGCAACAACAACCACCACTTCGACTTCGACCTGTTCCAATAGGGGTGACATACACAAAGTTCGGTGGATTTCTAGGTGACGACCTTGATGCCCATGTGCGTACCTTTGAGATAAGTTATGTCGTACTGAACCATCCACCCGATCCGGCGTACAAGGCCATCGTATTCTAGTCCACATTAGTCAATGAAGCAGCGAGGTGGTTAACATAGTATGATATGAACCATTTCGGCACCTATGAGGCGGTAAGGGATGCATTTTTACAGAGGTTCCGGCTAAAGAAGAACCCTACCGAAATTTTCGATTACTTGCAGAACAATAGACAGAAGCTGCACCAAACTGTTCACGAATATGCCACATTATTTAGAACTCATTTAAGACAATTGCCTCTGGCACATGCTAATTTACCGGATTATGTCATAACTTAGTGGTTCATTAATGGTTTGACCCCACAACTTAAACAAATCATGATCATCCGTTGTGTGGGTGCTATCACACTGGATGCTATTATAGTGATGGCCCTGCAACTAGAGCATAAGGTTGGGGGATTCACCGAGGACTTGGAGTGGCTAAAAGCCAGTAAAAACATTACAGATGATCCAGCTAAACAGATGTATTGCACCAAATGTAAAAATCCAGGGCATACCAGTGCTACATGTGCCCTTAATTAGATGTATTGCGCCATCTGCAATACCACTGGACACTCAACCGAAAAATGTGCTTATAATGCCAAAATGCAGGGACGAGCAGCTATAAATGCCATTATACAGGAACCAGGTCAAACCGCAACCCACTATGTACCACCGCAGATGCGAAACAATCAACAACAAGGATACCAAAATTACCGACGATAGCGGAATACCAACTTCAATGCAAATCGATGGCAAGCCAGTATATCAATGGAGAATAATTCTCTGCCACCACCTCGACGTCACTTTTGCGGTGAACTTGGCCACATCTAGAGATTCTGCAAGGATGCAGCCAAATACGACCAACAAAAGAAAGAGCGTCAAAATCCGATGACCAACATGGTCTATATCTCCCTAGTGGAATCGCAAGTAGCAGTGATCCAGACACAATCCGGTAAGCAGTTGCAACCCGCAGCTGAGGTGTTTGAACCTGGCATCCGTGAACAGCATCGAATGTATGCCAAAGCCAGCCAATGGACCGCCAAAGAGCCTACCGTGTTCCTCAATCCAATTCCGATAACACAGGTTCCCCTGCCAAATGGGAAGGCACGTGAACAAGACTCTACTCCAGTAATAGGAGAATCATCATCGAAACGAGTGAAGAGTGCAATTCCAACAAACCAGGTATGGGATATTCTTTCAAAGGCTTCAATTACACTCCCTTTGGGGCAACTACTCGCCTTGGTGCCCGGAGTTAGGTAGCAGTTTCAACAACAAGTTAGTCCGGAATATCCCAGTACTCCGGTGACCGCAACAATATAACCAGAAACTGATTCTACGGTGGATCATGCTGTCCCTTTAATCACTGTCTGGCATAAAAATCACAAGATTACGCAAGTGTTAATCGATGGTGGTTCCGGTGTGAACATAGCAACTGCGGCTCTCTGCAAGAATAGGGTGGACCCAAATTGAACCTGTTCAATTCTTTGTCAGAATGGCAAATCAATCCCGAGTCCATCCGGTGGGACTCGTAAGGAATATCCCCATTACTTTGCAGGGTACCACGTTTAAGATGACTTTTGTAGTTTTAGAACTACCAGAATCCAGCCTCGACTATAATCTTCTGTCCGGCCGATCGTGGTTGAAACAGGCTAAACTCATATAGGATTGGTCCGTGCAGGAACTCACTTTCAAAGACAACCACTGTAAATATGTTGTCAAACTGGATGCTATTCAGCCCTGTGAACTACATGCTAGACCCTATGTAGTAGAGCCAATCCACATGTTGGATGGCTTATCTGATGATGAAGAAGAGGTGTTTCTCTAGAACAATAAAGATTTGATTTCCTTAGGTACTATAGATCTTCAAGCTGTAGCAGATAACTGGAGTCCGACAGCCTGTACGGTTGTTCGCGTGACCAGAGATACAGATGTAGATGATGATGTTGCTATGGATGGAGCTCTCTACATCAACTTTTACAATCAGCTAACGACTTGGGGAAACCTCATCAATTTTATGTCCCCGAAGACCAATTAGTGACCTATAATTTGGGTGATGAAGCTAACCCACGACCTGTTAAGATTAAGGCAAGATTGTCTGAGGCCTTTCAAGAAGATTTGATCAGACTTCTGTGTGAGTTTTCTGATGTTTTTGCCTGGGATTACCGCGATATGAAAGGTCTTGATCCGTGGATCTATCAACATCGAGTCGTGCTTAAGCCGGAAGCGAAGCCAATTAAACAATCCAGTTACCGTATGAATCCCAACTATGCAGCACAGGTCAAAGTAGAGGTCGATAGCTTAATGAAGGTGGGATTCATCATACCAATAGAACACGCTAAATGGATATTACTCATTGTTATTGTTCCTAAGAAAAATAAGCAGCTCTGAATCTGTGTGGATTACCGGAAATTGAATGCGGCCACGGTACCTGATCTGTTTCCTCTTCCCTTTCTTGACACAATGCTTGATAGAGTGGCCGGGCATGTGATGTACTCCTTTTTAGACGGCTATAGTGGTTATAACCAGGTCAGAATGGCTGAACAAGACATGCCGAAAACAGCTTTCATTACCAACTGGGGTGTTTTTGCTTGTACGGTCATGTGGTTTGGGTTAAGGAATGCTCCTAGCACCTTCCAACGCTATATGCAGGAAATCTTTTCACCCTACCTCACTTCTTTTATGCAAGTATACTTAGATGGCTTCTCCTTATTCGGCAAGATTGTGGCACACTTGTATCATTTACGGTGTTGTTTTGAGAAATGCCATGAATACCGACTCTGCTTGAACCCAACCAAAACTGTTTTTGCAGTCACTTGTGGCAAAATCCTTGGCCACATTATCTCTACGCAAGGCATACAAGTTGATCCAGACAAAGTTGTAGCCGGTGTTGCAGGCACCAGTACCCACCACACCAAAAGAAGTTATGCGATTCCTGGGACAGATTCGGTGGCATGGTCACCACTTACGGTGGTTAGCCCATTTGGCAACACCCCTTAATCGGCTAATGACTAGTACACCCCGGCAGTTCGACTGGACTCCAGAATGTCAAAATGCCTTCGATCATTTAAAAGAATTATTGACTCAGGCACCAATTTTGCAACCCCCGGATTGGGAACGCCCGTTCCACGTCTTCGTCGATGCCTCAGACATAGCAATTGGAAGTGTTTTAATGCAACACACTGATAAATGGTTCCAGCCTATTTATTATGCCAGTCGTTAAATCCTCCTACTGAAAGAAATTATTCAGTGACTGAAAGAGAATGTCTCAGTTTGGTGTATTCTTTAAAGAAATTTCGGCATTATTTATTAGGCCGAAAATTCACCTTTCATGTAGATCATGTTGCGCTAGTGTATCTGGTCCGGCAGCAGCATTGAGGTGGTCGCTTGGCATGTTGGGTTTTATTGTTACAAGAGTTTTATTATGAAGTAATTCATCGACCCGGTACTACACATGCATTAGGAGATTTTCTCTCTCGGTTGGATTCCGGTGAAGCTCCGGTGGGCATTGATGACACCACACCAACAATTTACGTTACTGAAATGACTAGTGATGAATCTGCAAAACCTCTGGTGCCACCTACCTACTATGATTAGTTATTAACCTTTCTTACTGATGGATGTCTTCCCCCTCAAACTTCTCTTGCTATGCGTCAGAAAATTGCACTTTATAGTCGCAGATTCCGGTTGATTGTAGGACAATTGTACTACATGGATAATACTGGTGTCTTACTTCGCTGTATTCTCCCACATGAAGTAAACTCGGTTATTGCTATGGCACATTCAATACCCTCTGGTGGACATTTTGCCACAGATCTTACGTACCGGAAAATTCTGCAAAGTAGGCTTTGGTGGCCTACCATGTACAGAGACGTAGCTCAATTCGTGCAGTAGTGTGACAATTGTCAACGATCTGGACAGCCATTACAACGCCATTTCTTTCCTTTGCAAGCTATATTGCCTTTGGAACCTTTTCAAAAGTGGGGCCTTGATTTTATTGGACCTATCACACCACCAACAACCCTTAGCCATAATCGTTACATCTTGACCTGTACAGATTACGCTACCAGATGGGCAGAAGCTTGGGCCTTACGGTCCGCTACAGCTGTTTCAGTAGCAAAGTGCCTGATGAAGGATGTTTTTCCACGTTATGGTTACCTCTGGAATTTCCACGTTATGTTAACAATTTAATGCGAGTACTAACACACTCTTTTCAAATTCTACATAAATTCAGTTCACCGTACTATCCTCGTGCTAATGGATTGGCGGAAAGCACTAATAAGACCTTGTTAAGTATGCTGCACAAATTGGTTGTGGAATCACCAGAAAGATGGGATCAGTTACTACCTGCAGTCTTATGGGCATACCGGACTACATACAAAGTTGCAACCGGAATGACCCCTTTCAAGCTTGCTTATGGGCTGGAAGCAATCGTGCCAATGGAAATCGTAGTGCCCAGCTTGCACGTGGCTCTCACTCAGAAGTTGTTACCCGAGCACTCTTTGCCATTTTGGTTGGAAGCACTCAGAGACTTGGATGAACATCACTGGGAGAGTTTACTAGTTCTTCAAGAAGTTCACTTGCGGCAAGCACGTACCCATGATCGGTATCTCAAAACCCCAGTTTTTACGATGGGGCAACTTGTGCTCTTTTATAATGTAAAATCAAATCTTTATGCTGGAAAATTCAAATTACGGTGGTTCGGTCCTTACCAAACAGTGAACAAGTGGGACCAACTACTTTTCGGTTGACTACCTTGACCGGAATTCCTCTTCCTAAAGTGATCAATGGTTCAAAGTTACGGCCGTATCACCAAGCACCTGATTCTCGCTGACGTGTTCTTCGTGTTATTTACTTTCTTTTTAATTTTGCGTGTTAGTTGAATAAGCCTATAAATATCTTGGTTTTGATATCTAATTATGATTAAAAACCACCCTATATTATCGATTCTGCATATGCACGCACACCATAGTTATGAAGGTTATCATCTCAACATCGCATGATGATTAACATTTTTTATCGCCTCCCGTTACCGAGTATCTACTTAATCTTCTTCTTTTCACTGTTAATCACTATTGTGTCTATGTGCTCTGTGTGCTTTGTGTTTTCTGTGATTACTGTGTATTAGTGTCTTTGTGCTTTCGCGCCCGCATCATGGAAGCTTTAGCAAATTTTGCTACCTTCCATAACGGACTCCCTCATGATGTGAGTGAGTTCTTGCGTATCCGAGGTCTTTTAAACTTCGCTAAATTGCCTTGGCATTCAGTGGAGTGTCATCCATATTACGCCCAGATTATTGCTGCCATCGCCGCCACACCTGCTACGGAGCAGAGTTCGCCAATCCTATGTTTACTGTCTCGTGTAGTAATCACATTAGCATCATTCCCTGCAGCTTTCTGCCTCCCTCTGGAAGGACGGGAGAATGGTCCTCTCCTTTCGATAGATACCATGATGGAATTATTCCCAAGGCACTCATCGAATGAGTTCACCATCTTGTGTCGACCTGACCCTAAAAGAACAGCATTACAATTTTTAGTTCCCATATTGAATTTACCGAAATGCACTTACGGGATTTCATGCCCGTTCTATTCGATGATTGACATGGCTTCTCGGGGCCTGTTAATTTTGCTTTGTTCTATTTCCGGCGCATTCACCGTGAATGCGTTACGGTTATCAAACATGTTAACAAGGGAGAGCTTCCACATTCACGTTTACAACATATCATTACCTTTCTGTTCCCAGTCATTCAAGCGGCGCAACCCCCGCCAAGAGCACCAATCTTATACCATGAAGAATCTGCTCAAGTACTCGAAGATACCGAAGAGGATGATGAAGATCTCTTCCAACTCCTTTGCCGTAAACGCCAAAGGATAAGCCCCTCTGAGAGTCAAGTACAAGGCTCCATCGCCGGACATGAGGAAGAAGTTTTCCACGACACTACCACTTCAATTCATGTAGAATCTTCTGGTCCTTCTTCTCCGAATAAGCAACACGAAAAAAGTGCATCCACCACCGCCTCTGACGCAATTTCTTCTAAGGAAGAATCTCAGCAGCAGTGTGCAGGACCTTGTTGCAGAAATACTAACTGAAGTCATTGTTGGAACATCAAGCTTACAATATTCTTGAGGTGTATCTGATCTACATCAAAGGCTATCACATCGAAAGAATATCCATTGGAGAGTTCTTTTTCATATGCTCATTTATTGTATTTTTTGAGAAATTTTTTATGGTTCATTTACCGTTGTAAAAGACTTGAGCTTTAGACATGTAAAGGTAGAAAGATAGAGCCCACATCCCACGAATTTGTGGTGGTTGAAGTTGCATTCAATCAAGCAATCAATCACCTAAAAGTAGATTAAACCAGATCTTCACTTTTCCTAGATTGTAGGAAAGTGAATTGATTCCCTCCAACAACCATTCCCACCTTCATTTGAATTCAAATTCAACTTCTAAAAGTCATGGAAAACTCCTAGAGGCTATATAAGGACTTGAAATCACTTGTACATTACATGGAAGCAATATACATACACTTGTGACCATCATTGTCTTGCTCCTTCAATTTTTTGCATCATCTTCTTCGCCAACAGTAATCTTGTAGAGGCTGCTTCTCTCTCTCTAGAGCTCCAAATTGAGTGCACAGTAATGCATTGGAAAGGTATAAGTCTCTAGTTTATGCCTATAAATTTTCATAGCATTTGGTTTAGTAAATTTGGAGAAATCGGAGTTTTTCTGCCTCAGGGTCAATCTCTGCATATTCCTGAAAAATAGGAAGTACCACCGGTGAATGTTGCATTCAATCCTATAGCATATTTTGCTTATTCCTTATACTTTTGTGCATTCCATACACTCAACCCTATGTGTATCACGCCCATAAAAGGATTTGCTCTAATTAACATCACGCTGGTCGCTATGGACATTTGAAGTTCATTGTCTCTTCCATAGATAGCAAGTTTTTTGAGCTAGTCGACCCGCGAACCTATCTGTTTTGTATTGACTCATTCTCCTTGATGCTCAAAAGTACATAGTGTGTTTCTTTGCACTTATAGCATGCCTATAAGGTCTATTTGAGTCTCCATAAGCTCAAGGGCTGGTCTTGGGTCGGTTGGCTTGACCAAACTTCGTCGCCTCGAAACGCACTTTTCTACCTTCGACAAGCTTCTCCAAGTTCTTTCAGTGGTATCAGAGCTAGATCAAGATGGGTGACGGCTTTCCTTTAATGATCGAGAAGCTTGATCGACACAACTACGTGGCTTGGCAAATCAAAATGGAGGCCTATTTGCAAGGTAGAAATCTTTATGGAATTGTAGCAGGTGATGAAGTTATGCCTATTCCAAGATCCAAAGGAGGACCTACACAAGAGGAGACAGATAACCTCACACTTTGGTGCGCAAGGGATGCTCAAGCAAGGTCGTACATACTAAACTCTATCTTGGACTTTCTATTACCACATATTAGAGGATGCAAGACATCTCAAGAGCCTTGGGATGCCGTCGAGACTTTCTTTTCTGCTAGTACCAAAGCAAGAAAGAATCATCTTTGGAACGAGCTCAACCAAATGAAGAAAACACCTAAACAAACCATCACAGAGTTTGTTACCAAAATCAAGGAGGCTGCGGATCAGTAAGCATCCATTGGAGGGCTGATTGAAGAAGAGGTCATCATGAGGCAAATTCTCAACGGCATTCGAAGTGATAAGCAATGGCAATCCTTCCTCGACGGCTTATGATCTCATCATGGATGTGTAGACTCCAGACTTCAACATCTTTCTTGGACAACTCTTCAATCAAGGAGCCAGCAATAGCATAAAGGAAGGTAACTCTTATCATGGAAATTCATCTAGTGCTCTATATGCAGATAAGAAGGATAAGAAGTAGAAAGGCAAGAAGAAGGAAGAAGATGAAGAAGAGACTTCCCAAGCCAACTTCGCAAGCAAGAGCAAGTGGAAATGGAAGAAGAAAGGACCAAAAAAAGACAAAGCCAAAGTTTAGAATGTTCAACCTTGTGCCATATGCGATAAGACCAACCACACCACTCAAAATTGTTGGTTCAATGGGAAGACCCAGAAAGGAAGTGGAAGAGGTGGATATGGCGGCAATAGAGGTAGAGGTGGACACAACTTCAACAATAACAATAGAAGCTATAATAGAAGAGACTACAACAATTATTCAAAAGATCAACTACATGAAGACTCATTGCTTCTCATGAATCTAAGCCACAAAGAAGGTAAAGAAGATGATCATTTGTTCTACATAGATTCAGGATGTTCGAATCATGTTGCAGGCAACATTGCTCTTCTATCTGATTTGGAAAGTCCAAAGCATAGACATGAAGTGCAAACAGGGGATGACACAAAGCACAATGTGGAGAAGATTGGTAATGTCAAAGATTCCAATGGCAGGACAAACATTCTAAGTAAGGTTCTCTATGTACCCACTATCACTAAAAACCTAATAAGTGTAGGCCAAATAGTTGAAAAAGGCTTGCAAGTTAGGTTCACCCAACATGGAGCTTTTGTGGAAGATCCATGTCAAGGCTTCAAGAAGATAGCCCGAGGTGAGAAGCATGGTAGGCTCTTTACTTTTGAGGTAGGAGAAACCAGGAACATAGCTCTATTCAACTTTGGGTCTCAAACCCTAAGTGAGCTTGAAGTGTGGCATAAGAGACTTGCTCATGTGAATGAAAGAACCCTGAAGGATATACGCAGGGATCAAAGTGTTCTAGGATTACCGAATATATCAAAGCAACACATGATCAACAGGTGTGATGCATGTCAGATTGGGAAGGCACAAAGACAACCATTCAACCACAAAGGCTACATCCACAACAACTTATTGGACTTAGCACATACAGATGTATGGGGACCAAGTCAAGAACCTTCATTGGCAGGATCAAGGTATTATGTCTCATTTATTGATGACCATAGTAGATGGACTGTTCTGTACTTTATCAAGAGTAAGAATGATGTTTGATTGCTTCAAGAAGTATCTTGCACATGTGGAGAATCATACAGGTAGATCACTAAAGAAGCTCAGATCTGATGGAGGGGGAGAATACTTCTCCAAAGAGTTTGATGAGTTCTTGCAAGAAAAAGGTATCAAAAGGAAAGTGACTACCAGTTACTCTCCTCAACTAAATGGAATTGCAGAGAGGAGAAACAATGATGGGGGAAGTATCTCAACCCCTAAGCAACGACGAAGCGTGAATGACCTCCACATGTATCCTTCTTTGACCTCTGCATACCAAAAATGCTCTTACTCAGAGCTTATGCAGAGAACTCCAATGAACTTTTGTAGACCTCTAGTAGACACCAAGAGCTTTCCAAAAAAACAAATTTCACTTCAAATGGATGCTTACACAAGGAGAAACAATGTCTACAACATGAGCTAGTTGAATGCTCACAACTCCCAGTCAAGCAGATACCTCACTTCACTCCAGCAAGCTTTTCTCAAAGATTATATAAAGAATGAATCTCAAACTTAGCTCAACTTTAGAGGACTCTAATAGCTACCCAATGACACCAAAATCATAGCAAATGGATACATAGAGACGGAGAACCAGCCCTTACAACACAGAGCAAAATATTTCCAACAGAGCCTACACACCAAGAGAGATATCAATCACACAATTTCACTAAAATGAATGTTGCTCCCAGATTACTCAGAGAATGATCCAGAGACATTGTGAGCATAAAATAGACTCTAATAGCTATCCAATGAGACAAGAATTACATCAAATGGATACAATATGAGGGAGAACCAATGCTAACAACTCAGGGGTAGGGAGTTGCAACACTGCCTGCGCACACGCATAGATATGCCTACTAAAAGAAAACAAACAAGCAAGCAAGGGGCTAGCTTAAGCAAGGGGCTTGCTTATCACAACTCCAGCACTTAGTTCTCACTTTACATGAGCTAAAACTCCAAGAATATGGGCCAAAAGAAGTCGGGATACATGCTCCTTTTATAGTGAGAAGTGTGCCCCTAAAATCTAGGAACTACCTTTCCAAATCAGCCTCCTAACTTAGAGGATTTAGTTGAGATGAATTGGGGAGTGGTTGAGTGAGTTTTCTTGATGGAATCTCGTGGCTTTTGGCTTCCTTTGATTTCTCCACATGTCCATAAAAGATTCCCCACAAGTTTGTAGCTTGAAGCTTGACTTTTAACACTCCCCTCAAGCTTCAATTCTTCATCCTCATGCAAGCTCCTTCATGTTGATGCTTTGCTTGAATTTTGAAATCTTCATTCCATCCAAAGCCTTTGTAAACATGTCGGCAACTTGGTCCTTGGTACCAATATGATGTACTGAAACTTCCTTCGATATCACCTTTTCCCTTATGAAGTGATAGTGCACTTCAATATGCTTGGTTCTAACATGATAGACATGATTCGATGCTAGATGAATGCTACTCATATTGTCACAAAAAATTGCATATGTGTCAACCTGCAAATTAAGCTCCATAAATAACTTCATAATCCACATTAGCTCACATGTGACTTGAGCCAAAGCTCTATACTCAGCCTCGGTGGAAGATAATGCCACCATGGGTTGCTTCTTTGAAATCCATGAGATGATCTTGCTACCTAGCATGACTAGGTAACCACTTGTACTTCTTCTATCCTCCTTGGAACCGGCCCAATCTGCATCAGAATAAGCTTTGACCTGCATATCACCATCAAATGAATAGAACAATCCTTCATTTATAGTGGCCTTGAGATATCGTAACATTCTTCTTGCAGCTTGCAAGTGTGTAGTCCTTGGACTATGCATAAACTGTGATAACACTCCAACTCCATATGCTATGTCAGGCCTAGTTATTGTGGCATAATTGAAAGAGCCTACAATAGAGCAATAAAAAGTTACATCCTCTAATGGCTCTCCATCAATGGAGCTTAGCTTTACATTAACTTCCATGGGATTTGAAATAGGCTTGCAATGTAGCATCCCAAACCTCTCAAGTAGGTCTAGAATATATATCCTTTGTATGAGCATAATACCTTCTTCTTTGTATACAACTTCAATGCCAAGAAAATACCTAAGATCTCCAAGATCAGAGATCCTAAACTCCTTTAGCAAGCTTTGCCTTGATCTCCTCAATGCCCTTTGTATCATTACCTGTAATGATAAGATCATCTACATACACGCACATGTAGACTACAAGTTCTCCTCTTTGTTTGATGAAGAGAGATGGATCCACCTTGCATTGATTGTAACCACATTTGATCAAATAGTCCACCAATCTTTGGTTCCAAGCCCTTGGAGCTTGCTTTAGGCCATAAAGTGCCTTCTTCAACCTACAAACATGATGTGGAAACTCTTTATGAACAAAAGCTAGTGGTTGCTCCATGTATACCTCTTCTTCCAAGTCTCCATTGAGAAAGGCATTCTTGATATCCAATTGGAAAAGCTTCCATCCTTTGCTAGCAGCCATTGCAATGAGTGTCCTAATGGTGCTCATCTTTGCCATGGGGCTGAATGTCTCTTCAAAGTCCACTCCATAGGTTTGTGCAAAACCCTTGGCCACCAATCTTGCTTTGAACCTAGAAATAGATCCATCTGAATTCCTCTTTACTTTATACACCCACTTATTACCTATTACCTTCATGTTATCCTTCTTGGGCACTAGAGTCCATGTTTGATTCTCCTCAAGTGCGTCGATCTCTTCTTGCATTGCCTCTTTCCATTCGGTGTACCTGCTTGCATCGTCATAGCAATCGGGCTCATGATCTTCTACTACTTTGTTCATATATGCATAATGAGTTGCCATGTATGAATCATAAGTAAACCTTTGAGTTGGATACTTAACTCTAGAAGACTTCCTTTCTTCAGCTTTTGGAGGAATAAACCTCCTTTGCCTTGGGAATTTGATCTCTTTCTTTGACATGGCTTCTTTCTCCATCATGTGTCCTTCATCATCTTCAACTTCATTACCTTCTTCATCCAACTCCACCAATGTTGCTTTGCCTTTGTTGATTGATTGTGGTTCATAGCTTGATGAAGATCTCCCCCTCCATGGTGAGTTCATGCTTGAACTATCTTCATTGATGGAACACCTTGGGCCGCTTAGCTCTAGGTCGATTTGTTCTTCATCATGTCCATGCTTTTCTTCTTCATAGTCCTACATACAATCATTCTTCTTATACCAAGGGAGTAGCTCATCAAATGCTACATCCCTTGATATCCTCAAGTCCTTTGTGTTTGGGTTGAAGCACCTGTAACCTTTATGATCATTTGAATATCCTAGAAACACACACTTTTCTGCCTTTGGTTGTAGCTTGTGCCTCAATTCACTTGGCACATGTACATAACAAGTACATCCAAATATCTTCAAGTGGGAAAGATCAGGTTTCTTACCATAATAGGCTTGATATGGTGTCAAGCCATGGATCCCTGAGGTAGGAGCCCTATTCATAAGATACACGGCGGTATTTGCTGCATCACTCCAAAACATGTTAGGTACATTCATCTCATTAAGCATTGCTCTAGCGATCTCGGCAATGTATCTATTCTTTCTCTCTGCTACTCCATTTTGTTGGGGTGTGTACCTGCATGTTACTTGCCTCTTGATGCCTTGATCCATTAAAAAATCAGAAAACTCATTTGAGAAATATTCTCCCCCTCCATCGGACCTTAGCTTCTTCATATATGTACCTGTTTCCTTCTCTACCATTGCCTTGAATGCTTTGAAACATGTAAACACATCTAATTTGTTTTTTATGAAATAAACCCAAACCATCCTTGTGCAATCATCTATAAAAGTGACAAAGTACTTGTTACCTCCAATGGATTGCTCTTTGGTTGGCCCCCACACATCTGTATGTATCAACTCCAATGGATGTTGGCTTATGTAGCCACTCTTCTTGAATGGAAGTCTCGCTTGCTTCCCTAGTTGACAAGATTCACATAAATGCTTCATACCTTGTCCTTGGAAGTTGGGAAGACCTTCAACCAGCCTCTTGAATAGCATTTCCTTCATTCTTTGTATGTTGATGTGACCTATCCTCTTGTGCCACAAGTCCAACTCTGAAATCCTCTTGTTTCCATATGTGAAGTAGACATGTTGAGTGGAATGAGAATTTACCTCCAAAGTGAAGAGTCTCCCTTGCTTCTTTCCTCTTGCTATGACCTTGTAACCTTGCTTAGGGTTCTCCACAAAGCATCCACCTTTGTTGAACCTTACTTGATAGCCTCTTTCAACCATTTGCCCAACGGACACCAAGTTCTTTGTGATGGTAGGTACATGCAAGACATCCTTGAGAAATCTTCCTTCCTCCTTATCATCCAAAGCTACATCTCCAACATGGGAGATCTCATGGGTTGTATCATCACCTGTTTCTACATGTCCTTTACCTTTGGGAACATGTAGATTAGTAAACCAAGAAGAATTGCAACTCATATGGTTGCTACATCCACTATCAATATACCAAGTGTTATCTACTTTGCTTGAATTCCCATTCATGTGCATCATCAAGAGATTATCATTTTCTAAACTTGTAGAGGCATAATTACCTTGGCCTTTGTATCAAGAACCTTGATTATAGCTCCTTTGGTTTCCTCCTTGGTAGCAATCTCTAGCATAGTGGCCAAACTTGCCACATATGTAACATCCTTCGCCATCTTGATTCCTGTTTTGTTGATGTCGTCCTCCTCTTCCTCTTGTTCTTCCTCTCCCTCTTTGTGATGAGGTGCCTTGGTCATGTCCTTGATTGCTTGAGTGGCCTTGCCTTCCTCCAAACCTTCCTTTGCCCCTTCCTTGTCCTCGTCTTCCTTTGCCCCTTTGATTACCTGCATAGAAAACTTGTGCATCCTTGCTTTTAGTTGAACTTCCACCTATGTTCATTTCTTCGGTGACCATGAGAGCAACCAATAGCTCATAAACGGGAAGATTATCCCTTACATATACTGAAGTGTTAAAGGGTTTCCACTTCTCATCATCTCTCAAACCATTGAGATTATAAGCCACAAGATCGTCATCGTCTATGTGGCTTCCAATGGATCCCAATGCATCTGATAACTCCTTGACCTTAAGTATGTAGTCATTTATGCTACTCCCTGAGCTCTTCCTAAGGTTGTTCAGCTCATTCTGGATTTGGATCTTCCTTGCTTTGGTGCTTGTTGAATAAAGCCTTTCAAGTATCTCCCATACCTTCATGCTTGAATCCAAGTCTTGGATATGGCCGATCATGCTATTGCTAATGTGTTGGGAAAGGATAAAGATAACCCTCTTGTCTCTTTCATTCCATTCCCTAAACGCCCTTCTCTGGTCATTGGTTGGATTCTCATCCAACCTAATTCTTGGTTCACTTCCACTAATCAACCCCCAAAGGCCCTTGCCCATAAGATAGTTGGAGACCCTAAATCTCCATGGTTGATAGTTCCCTTTGTCTAGCTTTTCAATTTGAGTGTTGAAGTCTCCCATATCTAGTCTTTGATGCTTGACCTAGCCCTTGGCTAATGCTCCAATGTGTGTAAAATGAAAATGAGGCTCTGAGGTTACCTCAATCCAAAGCTTTCCTTAGATGGACACCTTGTGCTCTTGAAACTTTGAGTAGAATAGCTCCCCCTTGATGTGAGCTACCTCCAAGAAGCTTTTGTTGATGCAAATCTTCAACCACCAACTCCAAGAGGTCTTCTTGCTTGTATGTGATGCCTCCAAGATGCCCAAATGCTCTGATACCACTGATGGGGGAAGTATCTCAACCCCTAAGCAACGACGAAGCATGAATGACCTCCACATGTATCCTTCTTTGACCTCTGCACACCAAAAATGCTCTTACTCAGAGCTTATGCAGAGAACTCCAGTGACCTTTTGTAGACCTGTAGTAGACACCAAGAGCTTTCCAACAAAACAAATTTCAGTTCAAATAGATGCTTACACAAGGAGAAACAATGTCTACAACATGAGCTAGTTGATGCTCACAACTGCCAGTCAAGCAGATACCTCACTTCACGCCAGCAAGCGTTTCTCAAAGATTATACAAAGAATGAATCTCAAACTTGACTCAACTTTAAAAGGCTCTTATAGCTACCCAATGACACCAAAATCATAGCAAATGAATCCATAGAGAAGGAGAACCAGCCCTTACAATAGAGAACAAAATATTTCCAACCGAGCCTACACACCAAGAGAGATATCAATCACACAACTTCACTAAAATGAATGTTGCTCCCAGATTACTCAAAGAATGATCCAGAGACTTTGTGAGCATAAAATAGACTCTAATAGCTATCCAATGAGCCAAGAACTACATCACATGGATACAATATGAGGGAGAACCAATGCTAACAGCTCAGGGGTAGAGAGTTGCAACACTACCTGTGCACACACATAGATATGCCTACTAAAAGAAAACAAACAAGCAAGCAAGGGGCTAGCTTAAGCAAGGGGCTTGCTTATCACAACTCCAGCACTTAGTGCTCACTTTACATGAGCTAAAACTCCAAGAAGATGGGCCAAAAGAAGTCGGGATACATGCTCCTTTTATAGTGAGAAGTGTGCCCCTAAAATCTAGGAACTACCTTTCCAAATCAGCTTCCTAATTTAGAGGATTTAGTTGAGATGAATTGGGAAGTGGTTGAGTGAGTTTTCTTGATGGAATCTTGTGGCTTTTGGCTTCCTTTGCTTGCTCCACATGTCCATAAAAGATTTCCCACGAATTTGTAGCTTGAAGCTTGACTTTTAACAAACAAGACATTGGTTGGATGAGCCCGAACAATGCTTGAAGAGAAGAAGTTGCCACATTATCTATGGGCAGAAGCTATTTCAACTGTTGTGTACCTTGCCAATCGACTACCATCCGAATCACTTCAAGGTATGACTCCTTATGAAGCATGGCATGGAAGAAAACCTAGTCTTAGACATTGCAAGGTTTTTGGTTGTTTAGCTTATGTTCATGTACCATCACAAATAAGAGGTAAGCTAGATGAAAGGGCAACAAAGGCAGTGTTTATTGGATATGATTCAACTCAGCTGGGTTACAAGTTCTTCAATCCTTCAACCAAGCAATTCACTACAAGTAGAGATGTTGTGTTTGAAGAACACAGGTCTTGGTATGATGAAGACAAACAAAAGGTAACACTACCATATGATCTTGATTTTGACTCTCATCAATTAGGAAGCAAGCATGATACACAGGTCTAGGATCCAAGAAGTCATACAGACGATGGCCAAGATGAAAGAGAAAGGGATTACAAGCTATGGAAGTCAAGAGGCAAAGCAAAGATGCAAGAGGTTGGAGAATGCTCAAAACAAGCACCTAGAAGATCAGCAAGAGAGAAGAAGCAACCAAAAAGGTATGGATATGATTCCACATTTGTTACGAAGCATTCAATCTACTTGGCAAAAGACTCTATTTCAGAAGAACCCTCAACCTATGAAGAGGCAAAGGGAAATCCTAATTGGGAAAAGGCCATGAACGAAGAGATAGATGCACTGAAGGAGATGGACACTTGCGATTTGGTTCCAATGACGCCGAATCAAAAGGTAATTGGTTGCAGATGGGTATATAAAGTTAAAAGAAATTTTGATGGATCACTTTGTAGGTACAAGGCAAGATTAGTTGCCAAAGGATGCTCACAAACTCATGGTATAGACTATGAGGAAACATTCTCACCAGTTGCAAAGATGACTACAATCAGGACATTGATAAGTGTAGCTATTGCAAGGAATTGGAGACTCCTCCAACTTGATGTGAAAAATGCATTCTTAAATGGTTGGATAAGTGAAGAGGTATACATGTCACAACCACCAGGTTTTGAAAACCCTAATCATCCAACTTATGTTTGCAGACTTAAGAAAGCATTGTATGGATTGAAACAAGCTCCTAGAGCTTGGAATTACAGGTTGGTTACATATCTTCAAGATCAAGGGTTCAAAGCTAGCAGCTCAAATCCTTCTCTATTCATCAAAAGAGATCACAACGAGGTTATCTATCTATGTGTATATGTAGCTGATATTATTGTGACAGGTGATGATCTAAATGGCATTCAAACGATCAAGAGACACATGCAAGAGGAGTTCAAAATCAGTGACCTAGGTGAGCTAACATATTTCCTAGGTATGCAGGTGATATACACAGATGAAGGAATGTATTTGACTCAAAGAAGATACATTCAGGATCTTCTTCTCAAGTTCAAAATGGAGAACACTAAACCTGCAGGTACACCTTTGGAGAGTAATCATAAACTTAGTGTTTATGAAGGTGAGAAAATTGAAGACATTAAAGAATATCAAAGCTTGGTAGGTAGCTTGATATATGCTACTCATACAAGGGCAGACATCTCATATAGTGTAGGTTTGCTTAGTCAGTTCATGCACTCACCGAGAAGACCACACATGGATGCGGCTAAGAGAGTACTTAAGTATCTCAAAGGTACAATCAACGAAGGTATATTCTATCCTTACTCTTCAGATTTGGATATCAAAATCTACTTAGATGCAGATTGGGCAGGAGCTAAGGATGATAGAAAAAGTACATTTGGTTACTTAGCATTTGCAGGTTCAAAGCTAGTGTCATGGAGTTCCAAGAAGCAACCAACAGTTGCTTTATCTTCAACTGAAGCAGAGTACAGAGGCTTGAACATAGCAACTCAAGAGGCAATATGGTTAAAAGCATTGTATACAGATTTGGGACTAGTGAGTTCCAAACCTCACATATTTGGAGGTAATGTAAGTTCCATGCATCTAGCGGCTAATCCTATTTTCCATGTGAGAACCAAGCACATTGAAGTCCATTAGCACTTCATTAGGGAGAAGCTCATGGCAAAGGAGATTGACATTTCTTTTGTTCCAACTGAAAAGCAAGTAGCAGATATGATGACGAAGGCACTTGATGGAATAAAGCTTTGTAGATTCAAAGCTATGGTAGGTATTCAACCTATCAAAGAATGAAAACTCAAGCATACTTTAGCTTGAGGGGGAGCTATTGGAACATCAAGCTTACACTATGCTTGAGGTGGATTTGATCTACATCAAAGGCTATCACATCGAAAGAATATCCATTGGAGAGTTCTTTTATATGCTCATTTATTGTATTTTTTGAGAAATTTTTTATGGTTCATTTACCGTTGTAAAAGCCTTGAGCTTTAGACATGTAAAGGTAGAAAGATAGAGCCCAAATCCCACGAATTTGTGGTGGTTGAAGTTGCATTCAATCAAGCAATCAATCACCTAAAAGTAGATCAAACTAGATCTTCACTTTTCCTAGATTGTAGCAAAGTGAATTGATTCCCTCCAACAACCATTCCCACCTTCATTTGAATTCAAATGCAACTTGTAAAAGTCGTGGAACACTCATAGAGGCTATATAAGGACTTGAAATCACTTGTACATTATATGGAAGCAATATACATACACTTGTGACCATCATTGTCTTGCTCCTTCAATTTTCTGCATCATCTTCTTCGCCAACAGTAATCTTGCAGAGGCTGCTGCGCTCTCTCCAGAGCTCCACATTGAGTGTAGGATGACTCATTGGAAAGGTTTAAGTGTCTAGTTTATGCCTATAAATGTTCATAGCATTTGGTTCAGTAGATTTGGAGAAATTTGAGTTTTTCTGCCTCGGGGTTAATCTCTACATATTCCTGAAAAATAGGAAGTACCACCGATGAATGTCGCATTCATTCCTATAGCATATTTTGCTTATTCCTTATACTTTTGTGCATTCCATACACTCTTCCCTATGTGTATCACTCCCATAAAAAGATTTTTTCTAATTGTAATCACGCTGGTTGCTATGGACATTTGAAGTTCATTGTCTCTTCCATAGATAGCAAGTTTTTTGAGCTAGTCGACCCGCGAACCTATCTGTTTTGTATCGACTCATTCTCCTTGATGCTCCAAAGTACATAGTGTGTTTCTTTGCACTTATAGCATGCATATAAGGTCTATTTGAGTCTCCATAAGCTCAAGGGCTGGTCTTGTGCATGTTGGCTTGACCAAACTTCGTCGCCTCGAACCGCACTTTTCTACCTTCGACAAGCTTCTCCAAGTTCTTTCAGTCATTACCTTGGTGGATGCTATAATAGATCGGAGTGAAGTGACTATGCAGCAACCTGCTGGAATAGTGTTGGTACCCAACACTCTTATGCCTACTCCTCCACCACTGCCTCCAGTCGAGCCCATTGTCCCCATTCAACCGATTGTTCCTGACGAAACTGCTACTTCATCCTCTTCACCTAACTATTCTCCACCCTCTTCCCATCACCTCTTGTCAGCTTCTTCATCCCAACCGCTTCCTCCTCCTCTTTTTCCTCCGATTCCCATGTTTACTGAGTTAGCATCCATGGGTCATATGTTGATCCAATAGTCGCAACAAATACCAAAGCAGATGAAGGAGGTTACTCATAATCTCAAACAAGAACTACAACGCAAGGTTGATGTACGAAAAGCGGATATCCCACCATTGCAAGAAGAAGCGGATGCAATTAAGGCCGAAAATCATGCTCTGCACGAAC
>CM035421.1:61318757-61353757 GCA_020310875.1 Ceratopteris richardii | reverse complement strand
CTTCCTCTTGATGATCTACCTCTCCCTACATAGTTGGCGTGGGAGGTAGAGCCTTTATCTTCCACCTTCTTGCTTTTGCCTTTATCTTTAGACTTCTTATCAGTGTATAGGGCAGAAGAGTTATTACCTTTGTATGTATCTCCATTCTTGTTGAGCTTTGCTTCATGAGTAAACAATTTTCCCATGAGAGTTGTAAGATCTGGAATTTGCATGTCCATGTAAAGATCCATGGGAGTCGTGAAGCTTTCCCATTTGTCATCAACCTTGATCCCATTGATCACTTGCCTTACAATCTGCTCTTCTTCAATCTCTTCTCCTATGCTTGGTAACTGATCTGCTACATCTTTAATCTTGGTCATAAATTCTGAAACAGCCTACTTAGTTTGCTTCCTCAATATTGTGAATTCAATCCACAACTGATTTTTCCTAGCCCTTGTGTTGGCGGAAAAATAAGATGACAAGGTTTCCCAATTCTCTTGGCATGTCTTACAATTTCTAATATGTGGAAAAAGAAAATCAGAGATGGAGTTGAGTAAATAAGACGTTGCCAATGCATCCTTAGCACACCATGTGTTGAGCTTTTCATGTTCTTCCTTTGTTGGCAATCCTCTTGTTTTGAATGAGGGCAATTCCTCATCTCCTGAGATGTATCCGTAGAGACTCCTTCCTTGTAAGTAGGTCTTCATCCTTAGAGACCATGCTTGATAGTTGTTCCTATCCATTTTATCAATAAATGAAGGAAAACCATCTCCCATTTTACCTTAGTAAGCTCTGATACCACTATTGGGAAAGATGGATGGATGCTCCAAGAGATTGAGTAGGTACTGCCAAAACCTGCTTTGTACCAGCCCTCTTTTGCTTCAGCCTTGATAAGTGGACCTCCTTTGCTTTCCAATGACACCACCAGATGGCCTATGTACTTTGGAAATAATGTGTGCAATGATTGAACCAAAACAGATAACTTTGAAACTCACAATCTCAAAAAAAAACTTCTATTTATGTCTAAAATGACACCTGCTGGATCTTTTGCTCAATATGACCAGCACAGTAGGAATTGCAAAAATTCCTTTTAGAGGTATCTAATTAGCTTAGCAAGCTAACTATTCCAAGTTGAATGATGTAAAAGGATAAACTATGCTAAGAGAAATCAAATTAGCAAGTAAAGCTATACCATTGATTTTTTAGGACTTTAGTAGACTTTGACCAGTGATCACCTCGACGTGGATTTCTCTGAAATGGCTAAATAGAATCTCTTCAACTTTGATAATATGTAGAAAACGTTGAGCTGAATCCAACAAGCTTTAGATCATTGAATTTGGTGACGATTTGACCGAGATATGCACTTCAAAAGTTGACAGACTTTTGAGTAGTATGACAGAGAACTCAAAAATGAACAATGTGAAAGTATGTATTAATGAACACTTGTATACAAATCCATTGGCATGAAAATCATTGCCTAATGGTGTAGATAGGTGTGGGCTAGAGTGTAGGCCTCACACACACTCAAAATCAGTAATGAGAAGCTCGGGAGTGATGAGTTCTACCCGCGACTTTTCCATGACCATTTTTATAGAAAATGAGTAAAAATTTGAATTCAAATTCAAAATTTTGGCTCCCTATAATCAAGCTCATATATCCTAGGAGATATTCCTTCAATCGAAGAGCTAACTTTTTCCACGAATCCTTTTGGTGGGTGATTACAAAAGATTCCAAGTCAATTTGACTTTTAGAAGGAGATAAAGTGGTAATTAGCCACTAGCACTAGTTCCTATGCTTCTTCACATATGTAGGGTCTTCAAGATATCTTTCAAGACAAATGTGTAGGCTTGTGATTTACACCAACATATCTGTGTATCTATCTATCTATCTATCTACATATCTATCTACTATATATCTATCTATCTATCTATCTATCTATCTATCTATCTATCTATCTATCTATCTATCTATCTATCTATCTATCTATCTATCTATCTATCTATCTATCTATCTATCTATCTATCTATCTATCTATCTGTCTGTCTGTTTGTCTGTGTGTTTGTCTATCTTTCAATCTATATACCTATCTATCAATCTATCTATCTATTGTTAGTCGGCCGCCGGCTTGGCGATTGTAAAAATTGAATCTTGTTCGCACGAACGAAAGGTTGTTACACCAAAACGTTGTAATCTTTATATAAAGCAATGAAAGAGAGACGCTAGTCACGTTCCGTGAGATCACCAGACTGTCTGTCTGGGTGATTTGTCTACGACGTTACTGTGTGTCGAGTTGGTTAATTTGGAGTATCTTGTCTCATTTCTATTTTGTTGTCATCGACACTTGTTCGGGTTGTAATTTATAGTGACGTTCCGTGAGATCACCAGACTGTCTGTCTGGGTGATTTAGCTGAACACTGTTGTAGTGTCTATTGAGCAATTCTGAGTATACTACTCTTGTTCTGTTTGGTTGTCTATTGATACTTGTTTCTGTTCGTGAGTTACATAGGCGTTCAGTTGATCGTCAGACTGTTTGTCTGAGTGAGTTGTTCTGCGGGGTTTCGATTGCGATTGTTCTGTTGATTAAGCGTATTGTGGTGTCGCTCTTTCTTAGGTGTTGTAACTTGTTGGATGAAGTCTAGGAAATTGCGGTAGTGTTATGCGAACTCTGAGTCGTATTGTGTTGTCTTTGGTGTTGAGGTATGTCCTCATTCAGTAAAGGTTAAGCTATCGTAAAGGTCGTCTTAAGTTGCGTACTGGACCTTCAGTACTGTGTGTCTGAGATTGTTGAGTTTTGTTGTGTCTTCGGTTTTTTTTATTGTTCATACCTATTCGGTGAAGGTTGGATTACTGTTATTGTCTCTAGGCTTACAATATTTTGTATTTGGAACAGTTCTTGAGTTCATCCAGTAACTCTGTATCACGACATTGAATAGTCTGGTGCAGAGTGATCGGTCAACTTTGGGAGAGTTCATTGAGTACTATAAGATTATAAGTGTAACGGAGGCTTGATAGAGTTTTAAGCATCAGTGTGTTGCTATGGGGGTGAAGTGGTTAATTTGGGAACCAAGTATAGGGACTCTGTTTAACAAACCCCTTCCACTCCCAAGAACCCAATAAATGTTTAAACGCGTCTCTAACGGTTAGTCCCGCGTTTAACATTTAACATTGGCACCGTCTGTGGGAAGGTGGCAACAGATCAGATTGTTGCAAATCGATTGAAGAAACGCGACTATAGATTGTGAATCGATAGTATTAGTACGCAAGTACTACAAAAGATGATACATGCCGGTTACTCAATCCGGTGAGTCATATCCGAAGTACCGACAACCTTGGGTACCTAATTTGCTAAGGACGCCTCCAGGAGGAAGAAGCGTAGATAGGTTTAACCCAGTTGCTAAGGAAGTGAAGAACCTTAGTAGTGATTTCGGTCATATTTCGGGGGAGCGCACTACATCTTTGGCAGATTCCTGTGCGATTTTGGCACAGTTTGTGGAAGATATAGTAACTACAGAGTCTATCAGGACGCAGCATGAAGTTAATTTAACACCATTAGGTCAAGATTCGAATTTTTCTGTAGATAGAGACGTCTTGGTCAAAGAAATCAGTAAAGGAGAAAAAGCACCTTGTTTTAGTGAGAATTCGACACCTTCCGGTGTCATTTTGGTTCCAGTTGCTGATAGTCCATAGTTTTTCGGTGACGGTTTACCATTTCTTGGTGAATCTTCAATCGAGTCACCGCCATTTGGAGTAAGCTTTCCTATATTTGACATCAAGAAGGAAGGTAGCGTGTTCCAAGCTGAGATCCAAAACATATTGAACAATATTATGGAGCCGGAGAGTGCACAGGCTGACGATATAGATTCCGACAGTTCAGATATTCAACCTCAAATTACAGAAGATAGTCACAATACAACCGCGAGCACAATGAGTGGGCAGCAACAACAACAACAACAGGAGCAGCAACAACATCTATTTCCACCCCGGCCGACTCCAATAGAAGTAACGTACACTAAATTTGGAGGATTTCCTGGTGATGACCGAGATGCTGATGTACGCACATTTGAGATAAGTTACGCAGTACTTAATCATCCACCTGATCCAACGTATAAAGCTATTGTCTTCTAGTCTACATTGGTTAATGAAGCAGCCCGGTGGCTTACAAAATATGATATTAACCATTTCGGCACCTATGAAGCGGTAAGGGATGCATTTTTACAGAGATTCAGACTAAAGAAGTGTCACGAGGAAGGAGATAAGGAAGAGAGCTCACACATACACTCACTCTCAAGGAGAAGCATACACATAGATTGAGGCAAGGAAGAATGATCTTCTTCTTCTTCTATTACATAAAAGGAATGTACAAGAATGACCTAAAAGCAAGAATACAACAAGTGCAATATATAAAGACTAGTACATAAGGAAAAACCTAATGTCCGCAAATGAGTGAGCTGGCAAGAAACAAATGTGCCATCACTCTCGGTACATAAATCTAATAAAGCTCAATGAAGTATCACTGACATATACCAGCATGATCACTATACATGTCAGAGAAATGAAAAACTGGTACGTGTCATCCTGGATCATCACATGTTGATCTTGATATCTCAACACTCCCCCTCAAGCTCAACGCCATATCCTGTAATCCAAGCATCTTCCGAAACTTCTTCAACTTCTCAGCTCCAAGTGCTTTGGTGAAAATATCAGCAACCTGCTCATCTGTTCTCACATAAACAAGATCAATATCACCTGCTAATACCTTCTCTCTAATGAAGTGATAATGTACCTCGATATGCTTTGTTCTAGCATGAAAAACAGGGTTCCATGCTAACTGTATGCTACTAAGATTATCACAATAGATAGTGATAGGCTTTTGCACTTCCACACCTAAATCTGCAAGTAACATCTCCAGCCATGATGCCTCACATGCTGCCATTGCAGCACCTCTATACTCAGCCTTTGTACTCGACAAAGCAACAGTGGATTGCTTCTTGTTGATCCATGTAATAGCTACACCTCCAAGTGAGAAAAGAAAACCACTAGTAGATCTTCTATCTGGAGTACTACCAGCCCAATCTGCATCGGTGTATCCATGAACCTGCAAATCTACACCAACTTCATAAAACAATGCATAATCCAAAGTAGCACTCACATAATGTAGAGTGTGCCTGAGAGCATCCAAATGTGGCTTCCTGGGAACCTGCATAAACTGACTTTCAAGCCCAACAGTGTAGCTTAAATCAGGCCTTGTAATTGTAAGATATATAAGACTTCCCACAATTTTCCTGTACATAGTAGCATTTTCCAATGCTTCACCTGATGTAGTATCCAATTTCAAATTTTGATCTAAAGGCATAGAAATTGGCTTACAATCAGCCATACCATATTTTTGCAGCATATTCAAGGCATATTGCCTTTGCGACATCCATATACCTGTTTCTGTATGTATAAACTCAATGCCCAAGAAATAGCACAGCACACCAAGATCTTTCATGTTGAATTCCTGCATAAGAAGTTTCTTTACCTCTTTGATGCTTTCTTCATTATCACCACCTACAATCAGGTCATCAACATAAATAGCCACAATAGTGATGCCATCATTAGTCTTCCTTGCACATAGTGAGTGATCTGCATCACACATAGAAAACCCAATGCTGGTTAAGTAATCAGCAATCCTTGCATGCCATGCACGCGGAGCCTACTTCAGCCCATACAAAGCCTTTTGCAACCTGCAAACATATTCTGGATGCTTTGAATCTTCATATCCTTGTGGCTGGTCCATATATACTTCTTCTTGTAACTCACCATGTAGGAAAGCATTCTTCACATCCATCTGATGCAAAGTCCATCCTTTTGCTGTAGGTAATGCAACAAGTGTCCTAATAGTAGACATTTTAGCTACAGGGCTGAATGTTTCCTCATAATCAATGCCATATGTCTGTGCATAACCTTTAGCTACCAATCGTGCTTTATACCTGCTTATGCTACCATCAACATTATGCTTTACCTTGTAAACCCATTTGCAGCCTATGGGTTTCTTTCCTTGCGGCAATGGAACCAGCTTCCATGTATCATTTCCATAAAGTGCAGCCATCTCCTCATCCATAGCTTTTTCCCAATCTACATTACCAATTGCATCTTCAAAACAAGAAGGTTCAACATCTTGTATTACCTTTGTCATGTAGGCACAATGGCGAGCCATGTAACTATCATATGTCAATCGTTGCACTGAATTACGCATCCTCCTAGATCTTCTTGGTCTTGGGTCACTTCTCCTTGTATCATCTGCATGTGCCCTTCTTACTCCTGGAGTCTTCACAGAGGGCAATCCAAGTTCCTCATCAATACTCTTTTCTGAACCACTTGAATCTCCATTAACATCTTCAAAACCTGCACCTATTTTACTACGAGCAGAAAGCTTTACTTTACCTTTCTTGGATGTATTTTATGAATTTGTTGGACTGAAATTTCCACGCAATCTTCCACTCCATGGATTTAAGTTGGAACTATTGCTTGGTGATGCATCCGGTCCACTCAAAACTTGAGATTTTGCACTAGAGTTTTCAGCATTTTCTTTGTCATTTGGTTCAAGATTCAGTCCTTCTTTGGCATCTGCATAGAAGCTTGACATTTCATCAAATACCACATCTTTGCTCACCTTCACCTGTCATGTGAGTGGGTTATAACATTTGTACCCGTTTTGCTCAAGGGAATATCCAATGAAGACACATTTTTTTGCTTTCGGATCAAGCTTCGTCCTCAACTCATCTGGAACATGTACATATGCAATACAACCAAAAACTTTGAGATGTGATAAGTTTGGCTTTTTACCTGTAAACTTCTCTTCAGGTGTAACTTGATGTACAGCAGCAGTCAAAGTTCTGTTCATGATGTATACAACAGTATGCACAGCTTCCGCCCAATAACAATGAGGCATATTCTTCTCAGCCATTAAGGCTCTTGCTATTTCTGCAATATGTCTGTTTTTGCGTTCAGCAACACCATTCTGTTGTGATGTGTACCTGCATGAAAACTGACGCCAATTCCATGATTTTTTAGAAAACTGCTGAACTCATTTGACATGTATTCACCTCCACCATCAGATCTTAATGTCTGAATGTACTTCCCTGTTTGCTTTTCCACCATAACTTTAAAATTTTGGAAGTGAGTAAACACCTCGCTCTTCTCTTTCATGAAATATACCCATACTTTGCGTGTATGGTCATCAATAAAAATAACATAAAACCTACAGCCACCCATAGATGTGGTCTTTGCTAGACCCCAGACATTTGTATGTACTACTTCTAGTACATTCTCGCTAACATGCTTGTCATGTGGAAATGATGCTCTTGACTGTTTACCAAATTGACATGCTCCACATACCTTTTGCATTTCTGCAACTTTGAAATTTGGTAGTCCATGGACAATCTCCTTTGCCTGCATCAGTTTCAGCCTTTGCAAGTTTGCATGCCCAATCCGTTTGTGCCATATCTCTATATCTGCAATAACTCCTACACCTTTTGCAAACATGGCTACATTCATTTCAGGAATCTTCACATTTAAGGTGAACATCCTACCCACTTTGTTTCCTTTGGCAACTAATCGTCCATGTTGCTTGTACTCTTCTACATATAATCCATCAGCATTGAACCTGACTTGTAATCCCTGGTCAACCATTTGTCCAACAGAAACCAGATTCTTTGTTATATTTGGAACATGCAGCACATCAGCGAGATGTTTTACCTTTCCGTCCTCCATAGATAATGCTATGTTTCCTATATGCTCAATAGGATGCGATGTATCATCACCTGTTTCAACATATCCAGGAAGTGGCATTTTTTGCAAACTACTAAACCATTCTGCATGACTGGTCATGTGATTTGAAGCACCTGAATCAACATACCAGACATTATCATTCGATTTTGAAACACCAGCAAACATCGTATTCATCATGTGATGTTGAACCATAAACAGCTTCTCAAAACCATCTGCACTTGTGGATGCATAGTTGTTTTGCTGCCTTCTGTTATTTTGATTCTTTAACCTGCAATCACGTTTAAAGTGTCCAAGTTTACCACAATTCCAGCATCCTTTACTATCATTACCTCAATCATTTCTTTGGAAATTTCTACGACCTCTTTGGCTCTCCCTGCCTCGAAACTGTCCTCTTCCTCCTGCATGATTCTGTTGTTGACCTTGGTCTTGGTTACTGTTTCCTCTTCCACTTCCAAAACCTCTACCTCTGCCTCTTCCTCTGCCAGAGTAGAATACTTGCTCAGAACTGGGCTTTCCTTGGGAGTTTGTCCTCACGAATACATTACCTTTCGTGCTCCTTGATTCCATTCCTCATATGCTCTTAACTGTTCTGCAGTCCGATTCCTTTCTGGCAACTGCGGAGCATTTTCATTCTCTCCTTCGATGTACTTCCAGTATCCTTTTCCCATCAGGAAATTCGTCATCCTGAATCTCCAAGCATGGAAGTTGTTCTTCTCCAGCTTATCGCTCATAACCTGACTCATTCCATCTGCATTTGCCATTTCTGCAACAATTCACAACACCGCAACACACTACAAGCAGCACTTCTGCTTGAACACTGTCGCACTATGACATGATAGTTTGATCTCAAAAAAACACAGTTTTTGTGTATCAACAATACACAAAATCGCTTGAAATTCTGGATCTGGAATATATGAGTGTCGCCGAACACAATGCAAGTTACAGTTTCTAAAACTGACCTGGTTTTTCTGTGGGCCCCACCTTGCGGGCTCAAAACGGAGGTCGAGATGGCTCCGAAACTTCGATCTGACAAAAACAAGTGAACCTAAAGAGATAACTCTCGAAAATATTTTGAGTTCTTCTACCTTCACGTCGATTTTCATAGCAAACGGAGGCCGTTTGTGAAATCGTGTTTTCTCCACGCCTTGCCGCGTAGTCTTCACTGTCCCCTTCTCCACGAGCTCTCTATAGCCATGCTGGCTCTGATACCATGTCACAAGGAAGGAGATAAGGAAGAGAGCTCACACACACACTCTCACTCTCAAGGAGAAGCACACACATAGATTGAGGCAAGGAAGAATGATCTTCTTCTTCTTCTATTACATAAAAGGAATGTACAAGAATGACCTAAAAGCAAGAATACAACAAGTGCAATATATAAAGACCAGTACATAAGGAAAAACCTAATGTCCACAAATGAGTGAGCTGGCAAGAAACAAATGTGCCATCACTCTCGGTAGATAAATCTAATAAAGCTCAATGAATTATCGCTGACATATACCGGCGTGACCACTATACATGTCAGAGAAACGAAAAACTGGTACGTGTCATCTTGGATCATCACATGTTGAGCTTGATATCTCAACAAGAAGAACCCAGCCGAAATCTTCGATTACCTGCAAAACAATAGACAGAAGATGAATCAAACAGTGTAGGAATATGCCACCCTATTCAGAACTCATTTGAGGCAATTACCACCAGCACATGCCAACCTACCAGATGACATTATCACTCAATGGTTTATCAATGGCTTGACTCCGCAACTTAAACAGATTATGATCATATGCTGTGTAGGAGCTATGACACTAGATGCAGTAGTTGCAATGGCTTTGCAGCTTGAAAACAAGGTTGGAGGATTTACAGAAGACCTGGAATGGTTAAAAGCAAGTAAAAATGTCGCAGAAGATCCGACCAGACAACTCTTCTCCACCACATGCAAAAATTCAGGGCACACTAGTGCCACTTGCGCACTTAATCAGTTGTTTTGCGCTATCTGCAATATGACCGGACATACCACCGAAAACTGTGCATACAATGCTAAAGTGCAGGGAACAGCAACAGTAAATGCAATTATACAAGAACCAAGGAAGCCTGCCAATCATTATGTTCCTCTGCAAATGAGAAACAACCAGCAGCAGGGATATCGAAATTACAGAGGATAGAGAAATAATAACGACAATGCAAATCATTGGCAGGCAAGACCAGCACAGGAAAATACTAATTTGCCACCACCTCGCTGCCATTTTTGCGGCGAATTTGGCCATAATCAAAGATTTTGTAAAGATGCAGCAGAATATGATCAGATGAAAAAAGAACAGCAGAATCCAATGACTAATATGGTTCAGATCACACCTATAGAAACACAAGCTGCAGTAGTTCAAACCAGATCCGGTAAGACATTGCAACCAACAGCTGAAGTGTTTGAACCAGGCATACGTGAACAACAAAGAATGTATGATAAAGGTAGTCAGTGGACCACCATAGAGCCTACAATATTCCCAGATCCTATTCCGATGATCCAGGCTCCGTTACCCGAGGAAGGAACACAAAAACAAGATTCTAATTCAATAGCAGGCACATCATCTTCAGCAGGCGCCTCATCTTCAGAATCTGTGGAAAATACAATTCAACCACATAAGGCCTGGGAAATTTTATCTAAAGCATCCATTACTCTCCCTCTTGGGCAGTTACTTGCACTAGTACCAGGAGTTTGCCAGCAATTTTAGCAACAGTTTAGTACTAAGTCTGCCTGCATTCCAGCAACAGTGACAGTGCAACCGGAACCTGATTCTACGGTTGATCATTCGGTTCCTTTAATTACGGTATGGTATAGAAATCATAAAATTTCACAGGTACTAATTGATGGAGGGTCTGGTGTAAACATTGCTACTGCCGCACTGTGTAAAAAGTTAGGATGGACGAAAATTGAGCCTGTTCAGTTTTTTGTAAGGATGGTCGATCAGTCCAGAGTCCACCCAGTAGGACTAGTACGAGATGTGCCCATAACTTTGCAAGGTACAACATTTAAGATGACTTTTGTCGTCTTAGAGCTACTTGAGTCTAGCTTGGATTATAATCTGCTTTTCGGCCGTCCGTGGTTGAAACAAGCCAAGGTGATACAAGATTGGTCTCCACAAGAACTCACTTTCAAAGACAATAATCGTAAATATATTGTAAAATTGGATGCTATACAACCTTGTGAATTACATGCTAGACCCTATTTTGCAGAACCAGTTCATATGTTAGATGGTTTGTCAGATGATGAAGAAGAAGAGTTTTTGAAGAATAATATTGATATGATCTCCCTAGGAATTGTTGATCTACAATCTGTTGTAGACAATTGGAATCCGGCAGTTTGTACGGTGATGCCTGTAACGAAAGAAGATAAGAAAGAAGATACTGCTGCTATAGATGACGCTGATCTACAACAACTTTTTAAGCCATCTGATGATACAGAGAAGTCCCGACAATTCTATGTTCAAGAAGATCAGTTGATCACCTATAATTTAGGAGATGAAGAAAATCCACGTCCTGTCAAGATAAAGGAATGCTTACCGGAAGTATTTCAAGCAGACTTAATCCAGCTACTCCGAGAGTTCTCTGACATTTTTGCATGGTATTACAAACATATGAAGGGTTTGGACCCTCGCATCTACCAACATAGGGTCATGCTGAAGCCATAAGCAAAACCAATCAAACAACCCAGCTACCGAATGAATCTGAACTATGCATCACAGGTAAAGGCAGAGCTTGATAGGCTACTCAAAGTTGGATTCATGGTACCAGTAGAGCATGCTCAATGGATCTCAGCAATTGTTATTGTTCCTAAAAAGAATAAGCAACTGCGAATTTGTGTAGATTACCGGAAACTCAATGCAGCTACGGTGCCTGATCCGTTTCCGCTACCTTTTCTTGACACGATGCTTGACAGAGTAGCAACACATGAAATGTACTCTTTCCTAGATGGTTACAGTGGTTACAAATAGGTCAGAATGGTTGAACAAGATATTCCAAAGACCAGTTTCATCACCAATTGGGGTGTTTTTGCGTGTACTGTTATGTGGTTTGGATTAAGAAACGCCCCTAGTACTTTTCAGCGATGCATGCAGGAAATATTCTCACCCTATCTTATCTCTTTTATTCAAGTATATCTTGATGATTTTTCGTTATTTGGTAAGATGGTAGCACACTTGTTTCATTTACGGTGTTGCTTTGAGAAGTGCAGAGAATATAGACTCTATCTGAACCCAAACAAATCTGTGTTTGCGATTGCATGTGGTAAGTTACTTGGCCATATTGTATCTGAACAAGGCATACAACTCGACCCAGATAAGGTTGCAGCTGTGCTAGAAGCACCTGTACCTACTACACCAAAAGAAGCCATGAGATTCATGGGTCAAGTGAGATGGCATGGTCGTCATTTACGGTGGCTGGCCCATTTAGCCATTCCACTCAATCGTTTAATCACAAGGACTCCTAAACAGTTTGATTGGACTCAGGAATGTCAAATTGCTTTTGATCGACTAAAGTGTTTATTAACACAGGTACGAATTTTACAGCCTCCTGACTGGGATCGCCCATTCCATGTTTTCATAGACGCATCAGATATTGCCCCTGCTGAAAAGAATTACTCTGTAACAGAAAGGGAATATCTGGGTTTAGTATACTCTGTCAAGAAATAGGCATTATTTACTTGGCCGTAAATTTACTTTTCATGTAGATCATGCTGCACTTGTCTACCTCGTACGGCAACAGCATTTAGGTGGTTGATTAGCGCGATGGGTTCTGCTTTTACAAGAGTTTGATTATGAAGTTATTCATCGGCCAGGCAGTTCACATGCCTTAGCAGATTTCCTTTCTCGCTTAGATTCCGGTGAAGCTCCGGTTGGTGTTGATGACACCACACCAGTGATTTATAGTACTGAACCGACTAATGATGAAGAAGCAAGTCCTCCTGCAATAACTAATTACTATGATCAGTTATTAACTTTTTTGACTGATGGATCTCTTCCTTCTTCGACATCTCCTACAATGCGTAGGAAAATTGCAGTATACAGTCGCAAATTTCGGTTAATTGCTAGGGAATTATACTATATGGATCACACTGGAATTTTACTTCGTTGTATTCCCCCGCATGAAGTTAACTTAGTCATTACATTGGCTCATTCCATTCCTTTTGGAGCACATTTTGCAGCAGATTTAACGCACTGAAAAATTCTGCAAAGTGGACTTTGGTGGCCTACTATGTACAAGGATGTATCTCAGTTTGTCAAACAATCTGATACTTGTCAGCGGTCTGGACACCTCTACAACGCCATTTTTTCCCTCTCCAACCGGTTTTGCCATTGGAGCCTTTTCAGAAGTGGGACCTAGATTTTGTTGGACCTATTACACCTCCAACAATCCTCAGTAATAATCGTTATATTCTAACATGTACATATTATGCTACCATATGGGCAGAAGCATGGGCTTTAAGGTCTCCCACAGCTGTTTCAGTGGCAAAATGTCTAATGAAGGATGTTTTTCCACGCTTTGGCTTACCTCTGGAGCTAGTGACAGATCAAGGAACACATTTTGTTAACAATTTAATGAAAGTACTCACACATTCTTTTCATATCACGCATAAATTCAGTTCACCATATTATCCTCGTGCAAATGGTTTGGCTGAGAGTACAAACAAGACCCTGTTGAATATGCTTCGAAAACGGATTCTGGAAGCACCAGAAAGATGGGATCAACTGTTACCTGCAGCATTATGGGCGTACAGGACTACCTATAAAGTAGCAACAGGACTAACACCTTTCAAACTAGCTTATGGATTGGAAGCCATAGCAGCAATGGAGATTGTTGTGCCAAGTTTACGTGTAGCTCTCACTCAGAAATTGATACCAGAAGATTCTTTATCATTTCGGCTAGATACACTCAGAGAACTAGATGAGCATCGATGGACAAGTTTTCTGACTATCCAGGAGGTTCAGTTAAGACAAGCTCGAACACATGATCAATATCTAAGGACTCTAGTTTTTATGGTGGGGCAACTTGTACTCTTTTACAATGCAAAGTCGAATCGCTCTTCTGGCAAATTCAAGTTACGATGGTTTGGTCCCTATCGGATTTTTGAAAAAGTGGGCCCAGCCACTTTTCGCTTGACTACTTTGATCGGACTACCTCTTCCAAAGGTGATAAATGGTTTAAAGCTACGGCCGTATCAACAAGCATCAGATCCGCACTAAAACGTTCTGCGGATTGGCCGCGTATTTTGTGTTTTCTTCTCTTTTCTTTTCTTTTGTTTTTGCGTGCTTAATAAAATAAGTCTGTAAATATCCTCGTTTTGCTACATAATGATGCTCAACAGCCGCCCTATCTTATCGATTCTGCTCATGCATGCCTACCGAAGTTATGAAGTTATCATCTCATTGTCGCACGATGATTAGTGATTTTGATTGCTCTCCCCGGCAAGGCATCTACTTAACCTTTTACGTTTTGCCGAAAAATGCTATTGTGTTTGCCTGATTTGTGTGATTGTGTAAACCATGTGCTTTGTGTCTTGTGCTTGCATTTATTGTGTGCACCATGGAAGCTCTAGCAAACTTTGCCGCTTTCCGTGACGGACTCCCTGCCAACGTAGGAGAGTTCCTGCGCACCCGTGGGTTATCCAATTTCACTGAACTGCCTTGGCATTCAGTGGAATCCCACCCGTTCTATGCGTAGATAATCGCCGCCATCGCTGTCACACCTGCCATTGAGCAGAACTGGCCGATTACATCATTGCCATCCCGCATAGTTATCACTATGCGAACCTTCTCTGATGCATTCCGACTCGCTCTAGTAGGTCGAGAAAAAGGCCCAAATCTGCCGCTAGCCACAATGAATCAGTTATTCCCGAGGAGCTCATCCAATGAATACGCAATCCTCTGCCATCCTGAACCTGTGAGATCCGCTCTGCAGTTCTTAGTAGCCATCCTTAACCTGCAGAAGCGTACTTATGGCATCTCTAGGCCTTTCTATTCAGCTATAGATATGGCCGCGAGAGAACCTGTAAATTTTGCATCCTACTACTTCCGTTGAATTCACAAAGAGTGTGTATCAATTGTTAAGCAAGTCAACAAGGGAGAGATGACAAGGTCGAGACTACCGCATATCATATATTTTCTTTTCTCGGCAATTCAAGCAGCACAACCACCACCCCGCGGGCCTGTTTTACACCATGAGGAATCTGCACAAATATTAGAAGACGATGAAGAAGAAGATGAAGAGATTTTCCACCTTCTCCGCCGGAAAAGAATAAGAATTAGCTCATCCGATAGCAAAGTACAAGGTTCAGCTGCGAATGATAAGGCATACGAAAAAGAAGAAGAAGCTAACGAAGAAGAAACCTTTCACGACACAACAACCTCCATGCATCACGAGTCATCAGCACAATCCTCTTCAGAATAGCAACAGGAACAGGAGGCTCCCACCGAATCTGACACAAGCTCGTCAGAAGAAGCATCTCAGCAGCAATCGGAGCAGGAACAGCAAGAAAATGAAGAACATATAATTAAAGAAGTTTTCAAAGAACTGCTTAAAGTAGTCGAGTCCACGGCTGCCGATACCGCTGACACACAGCAAACCACAGAAAAGGTAACAGAATCTCACTTTTTCTTCCCACTCCCCCACCGGAACATCCACTCAACCCAATTATCCCTAATCCACCCATTCTTACCAAAGAACCCACCGCCTCTTCTTCCTCATCCCCAAACTACTCTCCACCGAACTCCCAACAGCTACACACCACATCCTCATCTCAACCTCGTCCTCATCTTCCACTTCCTTCGATTCCCATGATCTCTAAGCTTGCAAACATGGGTCAATTGCTAATTCAACTATCACAGCAATTACCAGTACAGATGAAATAGGTCATTGATAGCATCCGAGAGGAATTCCAACACAAGGTAGATGTACTAGAGGCGGATATTAGTCCTCTACAAGAAGAATTGGTGGTGGCTAAGGCAGAAAATCAAGCCTTACAAGAACAACTGAAGGAGTTACAAGCCCGAATGGCCGAATAGGTAGAAGTTACTACTCAAAGAGATGCAGCACTGGCAGAGATCAGACAAAAAGACGAGTTACTAAATGATGCAAATGCCAAAATCATTCATTTGAAGCAAGAGCTACAGGATAAAGAAGATGCACGAGTAGCTTTAGGGAATATATTAGAAGAAACCAGACAGACGCTAGATGAAGTGGTACAACGAGGCCAAGAGCAGCATGATCTGGCTATGAAAACTATCAAAGAACTCCAGAGATGCAAGACATATTTATTTGAAGTAAATAGTATTCTCAAACGAGAACTGACCGTGGAAGCTCAACTGCAAAAAGTAATATCAGATCTTCGCAGAGAAAGGGATGCCTACTCCAGGACCATCCAATTTCAAAATCAGGAAATAGAGCAAAGGGAGAACCAGCTGGATAATAAAAAAGAGAGATTAGTGAGAATGGAGAAACAAGTTGCAGAAATGAAAGTATCCAGAGATGCCGCCCTAGCAAATGACTTTTATCTACAGGAAGCCTTCCTGCATGCCCAGGCAGAAGTTTTGCTGATCGAAGTAATTTCTCTAACTTCTACACGAACAGATGCCCAATTAGTAGAACCTGATACTTTAAAACAGATGTTAGAAGCCTTAAAAAAGAAAATCGCCCGAACCTTTAGATTAGCAAGATCCATGTACTTAAAAGGTATAGTCGATGAACCATGAGTATTTTCATTTTCTTGTAAACCTACGGGTTCGAGTCCACCGTGCGTGCTAGTGTTAGTCGGCCGCCAGCTTGGTGATTGTAAAAACTGAATCTTGTTTGCACGAACGAAAGGTTGTTACACCAATACGTTGTAATCTTTATATAAAGCAATGAAAGAGAGACGCTAGTGACGTTCTGTGAGATCACCAAACTGTCTATCTAGGTGATTTGTCTGCGACGTTACTATGTGTCGAGTTGGTTAATGTGGAGTATCTTGTGTCATTTCTGTTTTGTTGTCATGGACACTTGTTCGGGTTGTAATTTATAGTGATGTTCCGTGAGATCACCAAACTGTCTGTCTCGGTGATTTAGCTGAACGCTGCTCTAGTGTCTATTGAGCAATTCTGTGTATACTACTCTTGTTCTGTTTGGTTGTCTATTGATACCTGTTCTTGTTTGTGAGTTACATAGGCGTTCAGTTGATCATCAGACTGTTTGTCTGAGCGAGTTGTCCTGCGGGGTTTCGGTTGCGATTGTTCTCTTGATTAAGCGTATTGTGGTGTCGCTCTTTCTTAGGTGCTGTAACTTGTTGGATGAAGTCTAGGTAATTGCGGTAGTGTTATGCGAACTCTGAGTCGTATTGTGTTGTCTTTGGTGTTGAGGTGTGTTCTCATTCGGTAAAGGTTAAGCTATAGTAAAGGTCATCTTAAGTTGTGTACTGGACCTTTTGTACTCTGTGTCTGAGATTGTTGAGTTTTGCTGTGTTTTCGGTTTTGTTTGATTGTTCATACCTATTCCGTGAAGGTTGGATTACTGTTATCGTCTCTAGTGTTAGAGTATTTTTTATTCGGAACAGTTCTTGAGTTCATTCTGTAACTCTGTATCACGACATTGAATAGTCTGGTGCAGAGTGATCGGTCAACTTTGGGAGAGTTGATTGAGTACTGTAAGATTGTAAGTGTAACGGAGGCTTGATAGAGTTTTAAGCATCAGTGTGTTGTTGTGTGGGTGAAGTGGTTAATTTGGGAACCAAGTATAGCGCCTCTGTTTAACAGACCCCTTCCACTCCCAAGAACCCAATAAATGTTTAAACGCGTCTCTGACGGTTAGTCCCGCGTTTAACATTTAACACTATCTATCTATCTATCTATCTATCTATCTATCTATCTATCTATCTACTATCTATCTATCTATCTATCTATCTATCTATCTATCTATCTATCTATCTATCTATCTATCTATCTATCTATCTATCTATCTATCTATCTATCTATCTATCTATCTATCTATCTATCTATCTATCGATCGATCGATCGATCGAGCGATCGATGGATCTATCTATCTATCTATCTATCTATCTATCTATCTATCTATCTATCTATCTATCTATCTATCTATCTATCTATCTATCTATCGATGGATCTATCTCTCTATCTCTTCTATCTATATATCTATCTATCTATCTATCTATCTATCTATCTATCTATCTATCTATCTATCTATCTATCTATCTATCTATCTATCTATCTATCTATCTATCTATCTATCTATCTATCTATCTGTGTAACTATCTATCTATCTATCTATCTATCTATCTATCTATCTATCTATCTATCTATCTATCTATCTATCTATCTATCTATCTATCTATCTATCTATCTATCTATCTATCTATCTATCTATCTATCTATCTATCTATGTATATATGAATCCATCTATCAATCTACCTATCTATCTGTCTATCTATGTATCTATCTATCTACCTATCTATCTATCTATCTATGTATCTATCTATCTATCTATCTATCTATCTATCTATCTATCTATCTATCTATCTATCTATCTATCTATCTATCTATCTGTCTGTCTGTCTGTCTGTCTGTCTGTCTGTCTGTCTGTCTGTCTGTCTGTCTGTCTGTCTGTCTGTCTGTCTATCTATCTATCTATCTATCTATCTATCTATCTATCTATCTATCTATCTATCTATCTATCTATCTATCTATCTATCAATCTATCTATCTATCTATCTATCAATCTATCTATCTATCTTTCTTTCTTCTTTCTTTCTTCTTTCTTTCTTTCTTTCTTTATTTCTTTCTTTCTTTCATTCTTTCTTCCTTTCTTTCTTTCTTTCTATCTATATTTATACCTATCTATCTATCAATCAATAAATCTATCTATCTATATATCTATCTATCTATCTATCAATCAATAAATCTATCTATCTTTCTATCTATCTATCTATCTATCTATCTATCTATCTATCTATCTATCTATCTATCTATCTATCTATCTATCTATCTATCTATCTATCTATCTATCTAACCAACCCTACTACTTTTTTCAGATAGACTTTGATAAGGCTTACGACATAATTGAATGGGATTTTATCCTTTTGTCCCTTCATGACATAGGCGTTGGAAAGAAATTCATCAGATATGTTAGCACCCTCTTTGGTAATGCCCACTCTAAAGTCTCCATCAATGGCTCCTTGTCTTCTCCTTTCATAATCAAAAGATCTATTAGGCAAGGTTGCTCCCTTGCCCCCTTGCTTTTTCTATAGCAAGTTATGCCCTTCGTTGGCTGATAAAGGATGCCCTCAATAACAAGCTCCTAGAAGGTATCCACATCCCTGGAACTCATAATCAACTCTACGTGCAGACTTTTGCTGATGACACTAACATGATTTCCAAAGCTAACTCTTCCTCGGTCAATAGTCTTCTGGACTGTCTTAATACTTTTTGTTTAGCTAGTGGCTCTCACATCAACCATAAAAAGACTACCTTTAGATTCTCCAATAATAATGTGCCCTCTTGTATCTCCTCCCTGGGATGTAACATTATCAAGAAAGGGGAAGTCTTTAAACTTTTGGGGATCCCCATGGGCTTCCAAGTGTACCTCCACCAAAGATGGGAGTGGGTCTTGAGTAAATTCAGGAGGAAGCTATTTAACTTGTATGATTGTTAGTCTTCCATCTCTCATAGGGTTTTTGTGCTTAATCACTATATCTTACCTTCCTTGACTTATTTCCTTTTCTGTTGGATGTCTAATAAAATTCATTTTAAGCAAGTGCTTGCCCTAACAGAAGATTCTTATGGGGGGGCAAATTCTCACCATAATAAAATCCCCAAGGTTGCTTGGAAGACGTGTTGCCTCCCTAAATTCGAAGGGGGATCGGGAATTCTTTGCCCCCTTAAAATGGCTTCCAACCTGGCAGCTAAACGGATCCTTAGGTCGATAGACTCCACTGACATCTGGGCTATCCTTCTTAAAAGAAACACTCACAAGTTGTACATAAAAGACTACAAATCTTGGAAGGGTCATAGCATCTGGGACATCCTTATCTCGCCTCAGACCTTTTGCCTTGTGGAAAGTAGCTTAATATACAGGACGTGGCAAGCTTGGATGACTTTAAAGAACTATTGCTCCCCTAACCCTAAATTCTTCCAATACACTGATTTTTTCCTGCATGAGAATATCTCGACTTGATGGCTTTCTTTATGGAACAATGTTCAGCTGGGAATTAAGGAACACAAGTGCTCTAAACTTGGCTTTGCTCGTGGAAAGACTTATGGATGCATGATCAAGTGATGTCTGAGGAGCACATTCTTGAGTCCACTACTCGTTGATATTGCTACATACATGTATAGAAGATATAAATGCCTTAGAGGAATCGTCAACATGATTACTCCCAAACTCAATAAGCTATGGATGGTCAACTGGAATGCCTCTCAATGGAAACATAGATTCAAAGGCTTTTGGAGTCTCCCCTATAACATAAATGCACTCATTCCTAATGTGGATGGAACATTTGTATGTGAATAAGTGTTGAATGTCTTTTGAAATAGGTGCGATCTTGATGGTCAAAGAATTGATGAATTCTCTGTGCACAGTGTAATTTTTTGCACAAATCAGGAGTCAAAATCTAAGTTGGAAGGTAAGCCATCTATGGCTAAAAGAATTTTCTTAAATGGGTTCTACTTTGGGAGAACCATGTGTTTGAAGTTGTAGGTGTTAGAATCGACTATACAAAAGAACAGTTTTAGAGATAGGTGAACTGTTTCATTCATTTCTCAAGATATACTTAATCTTCTGAGATGACTTAACTTGCAGAAGGTGCACAATCGTTAGACGACACCTTGTGCAAAGGTTTATAAAAAACGTTACACATTTGATCAGTCAACGAGTGAGTTATGCGCAGTAGACTTTTTGAGTAGTTAGTCTCTTCACAGTTAGGTCAAGATTTTGATAATTTAGTATTGATCCTCCAAATTGGTAACATTTTTGAGTTATTCTTGATATAGAGGTGATCTAACACAAAGGATAACTTGTTCTTTTGGATATTAACACTCTCCATCAATTCACGGTTCATTGTTGCATAGGGATTGAGATAATTCCACCATTAGAGTTCTCTTTGAGGTCCATCTACTTATAGCTGATCCCACGGTATAATTTTGCAAAATCACTTACTACACTAGAGTAATGAAAATACCATGCTCATAGAAAAGAATTTGATTATTGCCCAATCTCTCTAGAAAAATACCAAAAATAAATAGAAATCTTTTCCAAATAGTGCTTAATCATTAAGCTCAAGTAAATCTACTTTATTTAATCACTATAATGGAATGAAACTAAAGAAATTTTTATCATGATCCAAACTATGAATCCAAGATGAAAATCTATCAATGATCGAGACTATGGACCAAGATCTTGATCTATCATATGGAATATATAATAATCCAAACTATGGATCAATATATGTCGCATACAAATAAAATCCTAATCCACTCTATGGAACTAATTCTTTGATGCCAAGCAAAAACCGGTTGAGAAACTACAACAACAACTAGTGAATGTTAGACATAGTCAATGCTCCACTCTAATGGAAGTATTGGCATCATGTCAATAAGGTCGTTCACTTTGGGTGGACATTGAGGGGTTGTTAGATATGCTCAATGCCTCAACCTTATGTAGTAGCATCATTATTCGATAACACTCTATTTGTAAGGCCCCATTATGAGGAGGAGCCATGCTCTTGACTTTTAGGTCAAATGAGGTCTAGAGTAGACCATAGATGGATAGTTAGGAAGGTTACTTCTAAGCCATTAAATTCAGTATTCATCCTATGCGAGCATAAACTCAAATCAAGGGCTAGAAACAAAATTACCTTTCTTGACTTGGTGAAGGGTCTATTTGATCTCGGCCATGGGATCTTGAGTTTATCCTAAGTGTGGATTAAGCAAGATCAAGGGCTGCAAACAAATGGTTGTTGATCGTACCTTTCTACCATTGGATTTACCCCAGAGGTCAATGGTGGAGATTATGTTGGCCATTGATCAAGATCCCATGAATCTAGATCATTGGTAGGCCATCTTCAGCTCGGAGGACCTTATAAGTATGGTCCCCTCCCCATCTAGGATCATACTTTCTAGTGTTTAGAACCATCAGGGTGTCCATGTTAGTATCCATTGTGTTGGCATAAAGACATTCACCTAGCTTCTATCTAGTCACACCCTAAGCTCCATATAGGGCGTGCATGGGTGGATAGAACCATCTATATGTTGTGTAGTGTTTGAGTTCCATTGTATTAGAGTTATGAGTTTGAGTTGAATTCAGTTGAGTTCATGTTCTACTAATCTTGAACCAATTTCTATTACAACCATATCTCTTGTGTTATTCCCATGAGTGGAAATATCTCTCCTTCAATCTAACCTTGATCTTATATGTCTGTTGTGGTAACCTTTACATGGTATTGTAGTTGCACTATTATCCAACCACTCAATCATTATTCTTCATTTTTTTTCTTTTTCTTACATGGTATTAGAGATTGGGAAGGTATAGAAGATTGTAGAGATCCTAGAGGCCAAGGAATCAACTCTAGAATTTGTGGAAACATGGCTTCAACATTCAAGCTTGTGAGAAGTAAATGCTTCAACTCCAAAGTCTGTGGTAGGTAAAGGCTTGAACATTGTAGTTCTTGGTAGGCAAAGACTATAATGCTATAGCTTGTGCGAGGCAAAGGCTTTAACACTAGAGTTCTTGGGAGGAAAAGGCTTCAAGGCTTCAAGTTCATCGGACACAAAGTCTTCAACATTATGGAGGTGTTAACATGTATAAATGGAAGTGGAAGTGGAGTTGGTGCAATGGATTTGGAAATGCAAACAGTATGGGTTCATCCGCCAACCTTTTGTGAAGGAAAGTTACATGGTAAATTTATTTTCTTTGGAAGTTCAAGATTACAACTATCCTTGATTCTTATGTGGAGATGGTGTGTGAAGTGAGAAAGAGGCACAGCCTACCTTTGACTTATTAGATCCAAGTATGGTGATTCTCCCAAATGCAAAGCTTCTATAAGCTTGGAAGATAAGGAATGGAAATGCATTATATTATATAGTAAACAATTGTGTGGAATCTATTCTACCTCTTGTTAAATATACATCGAAGGAAAGTGAGGCATGGATTATATTGAGGAGTCACTACGAAGAAAGAAACCGAACATGTATTCACAATTTAGAAAATGAATTGGAAGTAGAGGAGTTTGCAGAAGGAGAGACGTTTAGGGCATCCATCACTCAGATCAAGAAGCCATGTGATGGAATGGCTTATGAAGGGATGGAGAATACTAGAAAGGGGCTAGCTTAAAGGCATCTTCAAAATTCTCCACCAAAGTATGATGGACAGGTAACTACTCTCAACACTTGGGTGAGACATCAAGATTTGATATTCGAGGAGTTTTATTCATTAGAAATGGAAGAGGATTTGCAACTTAAATTGTAAGCAAGAATTGGCAACAAAGATCCTATGTTCTCAAGCAATGCAAAAGGTAAAGTTTGTTCCTTAACCAAAGGTGAGAGTGCAAAGAGGAGTAGTAAGAAGAATTTTCAAGGACAATGCTTCCATTTCAAAGGGAAGGGACATGCAATTGCAAATTATCATGTCAAGAGGATTGTTGGAGAGCGTAAGGAGGAGGCAAGACATGCAACTAGAGCAAAGGTGCTACGCTCGTCAATGCAAGGAGAACTAGTTGTGGATTCATGGGTACTATTCTTATCACATAGCCAATGAGGGATGTCGCTCTATTTCTATGCAACCTCATCAAGAACCCATCACAATGATAGAGATAGTATGGAAGGAGATGCAAAAGCAATGTATTGTTCTTCATGACTTATATATAGTGACTCGAATGCAGGAACCTTGTAGAGCTTGTATTATGGGCAAGGATCCAATTCCCAAAAGAATGTATGAGTAGGCCAAAGGATCCTCTAGCATTGCTATATGCTAACTTGTGTGGTAAGATGTCTATTGAGGCCTTGGGAGGATATTGCTACTTTGTGATCATCGATGACTATGGAAGGAAGATGTGAATGTTCTTTCTTCGTGATAAGGCTCAAGATTTTGGTAGGATTAAAGAACAACTAGAACTTGTTGAAAATGAACCACGAAAAAGTGTGAAGAAGCATGGAGGAGGTGGGGATGAGCTCAACTCAAAGGAGTTGGAAGGCTTTTGCAAGTGCAAACAGATAAAGTTTCAATTATTGACACCTCACACATCACAACATGATGGCATTATGGAATACAAGATTCATAGCATTGTTGAGATAACGATGCATATGAGGGGAGGCATCGGCTTTGCATATCAAATAAGAAAGATTCATCATGAACTCTACATTGGTAAGAATCCATCACTCTTACACTTTAGAATTTTTGCAAGTGTGCGCTATGCTCTTGTCCTAGGTCAAAGAAAGAACAAGGTGGAACCAAAGGGCAAGAAATGCATTTTCTTAGGTCATGATTAAAAATAAAGGGCTTTCATATTGTATGAGCACAAGGCAAACAAGATCAAGGGGATTCATGATGTGGTGTCAACAGAGCAGCCACATGCAGTCGAGGAAAAAAAAGGAGCTTTCACTTTATCATCAAGGGAAGCAATAATTCACTATGTACCTTGTGAGGAGATGGTTGGATACACTCCAGAAATGAGCTGGTGCTACACAAATCTCGCTCTACACTTGCCAATGTTACTTCAGATTACCTTAGTAGACACTTTTATCTTCCCAAATATGCATTTGGACCCATAATGTGATTTGGAGCATCACCTTCATATAGTTGCATCAAAATAGACTACTTCCAAGTTGAGGAGTTGTAAAAATTGCTATTTATGGACTATAACCTGCTCAGTGTTTCACTCAGAGCTCACTCACTGATCACAATTGACGTGAGAGCTTTTAGCCATATTTAATTGGAACCCTAAGATTTCTATAGGAAGTTATTTCAATAATTTAGGATATGTGCTGAGAAATAATCTTAAGAAGTTAGGGGTGCAATCTTGCATTTTAGGAGGATGAATGTCAACAGACATAGGCAGAACATAATGAAGATATCTCACAGATCTCGAAACCAAATGATGTGAAATTTCATAGCATAGAGCTAGAAGGTCTAAGCTACATGTACCGAGTTGAATAACAACAAAAGATTAAGTATACGTAGAGAACGCCTCAAAACAAATTCTTTGACAATGAGATTATGGCAGCAAGTAATAGTGATCATGAGATAGTTGCATAATCTGAAACAAATGTGCAATGTATTCAATGTATGATACAAAGGAGATGATTTAGGCTTACTCATACATGTTTGGGCTAAGTGTGCCCACAATCTTGAATCTCATTATGACCTTCTTCTGCTCACTATCCCGCAATTAAAAGTCATGAGATTTTATAGATAAATTTGAATTTGAATTTTGAATATGGCACCTAAAAGTGATCCTTTTAGGCTCCTAATTAATTTGATTCCAATCACTTGGTTGTTGTGGACTACAACTCGTAAAGCTACGAGATTCTCTCAGGCTTTTCCTTTTACATTTATCTTGAGTTAAACTCAAGATATTTATAAGAGGTGTTCACATATGACTCATGAATGTTTATGCTCATGAGGCTATGCAAGACAATTGTGACAACGTAATGAGGAATGTAGCATGGCAAGTGAAGTACATGATACAAGGAATCTTGGAATGCTATCAAGTCACATTGGTACCACAATGACTTTCACTATAGAAGGGTTTTGATTTTCAAGACTCATTTGCTCTAACGACCACTATTTGCATCATACTAATGGAAATGGCTGAGATGAAGTGGGAAGTTTTTGTGTTGGATGTCAAATCAGAACTTTTGAATGTTGACCTCAAGGAGGAGGTACATGTGTCTTGACCATCAAGGTTTGAGGCTCCATGTTCAAGGCATCATATGTGATGAAACAAGCACTAATTTCATTGTACCAGTACATAGACATTGAGAGCTACATGAAGGTCTTTGGTAGTCTTACCTACTTATAGAGTACCATACAAGATATCAATTTTGCTGGACACTTTAATTCTCCAAATGTTTGATCTATCTTGATTTAAGAACTCCTCAATATTAAGAATAAACCAAACTTTACATTATCTTTCATGTACATTAAGAAATACTTCTCTGTATGAAGTTTCCTTCATCTTCAATAGTCTCCTTCAAAAATGGACTTCAATCTCTACAAATGACTTCGATTTTAATCATTCAAATGATACACACATGTTCATATTTCCTTTTTGCAATGACAATGATCATTACTTCTTCAAAAGAGCTATTAAATTCCTAGTTTGATCACTTAGATCAAACCTATGTTAGAAACTGCCTTCCAAAAATGGCGACTTTGACATGGTCAACTTCTTAAGTTTATTTCTCTTGGAATCTAATCGGTTTTGCTAAATGCTTTTAGACAAAGCTTCCTTAACTTCTAACTTAGAGTACGAATGCTAAAAAATAAAAACTTTACACTAAGCATTGAGATCCAAGCAAATCTCTAAGCAGCAAAATGTGTGATTCTGAGAACTTCACTTGCAGACTTCTACATATGAATGTTCCTACTTATCATACACACAACATGAAGCAAATTAGATCTTCAAACTTTGGTCTAGCTTCATTAGGTTCTAAATTAGATGTGTACAAACGATTTCTTGATCCACATGATAAGGCTAGGGGAATTCTAGGAAAGACCAGTCACTAACTCACAAGAAAACTCTCTACACATCGATCTCTTAGGAAAACTTGAGATGTATTGACTATCTTTTCATCTATTCTTCATTTCTCTTCTATATCACGACTATACATGAGTGTATATATACATATGAGTATGAACTTATCACTACATTAAGTATTTTTGAAGTACTTTTCCAAAGCTATCATACATAAATGTAGAGAACATTTCTTCCTCATTCTTCACTTGACTTCATGCTTTGAGCTTGAGTCTTTTCGTCACTTCTTCATTTTAAGCTTCATGTAATCATCCATTGATGATTTTATTGCTCCAATAGCTCCCCCTCAATCATCAATTCTGATTACCTGCACCTTCTTTATACCTGCCATCTCTTTAAACCTTTGTAACTTTGGTCCATCCAAGATTTTTGTCAGCATATCTGCCACTTACTCTTTTGTTGGTGTAGACATGACTTCAATTTCTATATCATGTACCTTTTCTCTTAAGAAATGATATTGAATTTCTATATCTTTAGTTCTAGCATGAAACACAGGATGAGCTGCTAAGTACAATGAACTCATATTGTCTCCAAATATGATTGGAACACTCTAATCAATTTCTAGACTTTTTAGTAAAGTCTTCAACCAAATAACTTCCTTTGCAGAATCCACCATTCCTTTATATTCAGCCTCTGTGCAAGACAATGCAATTGTATGTTGCTTCTTTGAGCACAAAGAAATTAACTTATCTCCAACATAACACAAGTAACTGTGAGTGGATCTTCTATCATCTGAATTACCTACCCAATCTGCATCACTACACACTTTGAGTCTATTATCAAAAGTGAATCCATAATACAGACCTGTAAGACAATAGTTACGCAATATAACACAGGAGCAATAGCAGAGAAGATAACAGATATAGGAGAATCTCAACAATTTTCTACTAGCAGCAAGTACAAAGATGATGGCGTTGTCCACCCGTGCGCTCTCAAGGTAGAGCTTAAATGGTGATCTAGACAACTCTAGATAGGGAGATACAAGGTAGAGGTATGCTGGCTCAACTCAATGTCTTAGGTAGTGCAGAAGTCATGTATATATAGGATCATGGGTGGCCTGCCATGGACGGCTATACATGGGCGGTAGGGCGTGGGCGGCCACCGCCCGCGTAATTGCCATACACGGCTTAGACTGGTTGAACCGACCTAACAAATATAAATGATTTCTGACTCCGACAGGGAATATTCCATGGAATATTCCGCTGGCCCCCTGGGACCCCCCAGCCAGGGGGCCCGCTGGCCCCCTTGGACCCCCCAGCCGGGGCTGCTCACCGCTGCCCCGGACCCCACAATTGGGGACCCTCGTAACTCCCTTTCCTTATAATATCTTACATGGTCCAATATGACCTTCATCCAACATTCAAGTTGGGATTCCCATCAATTGGGTAATGCACGCTTGGCTTCTCCTCATAAAGGGGGCCTTACAAAATGTGCATACAATCATGAGGGGTAGACATTGATCATACTCTAACACCCCCCCTCAATGTTTACCGATGATAAATCAAGTAGGTCTCGGTCCTATGCCCATCTGTTGAAGATGCTTGTTGAGCTGCTCTCTTCCAAGTGCTTTAGTGAATATGTCAGCACAATTTGCCTCTGTTGGGCAATATTCTAGCTCCACAATTTCATCTTTAATTAGCTCACTAATGTAATGGTACTGTACTTCTATGTGCTTGGTGCGAGCATGAAATACTGGGTTCTTTGCAATAGCCATACAGCTTTGATTATCACACTTGAGTACAATTGGCATATTTGATGGAAAGCCTATATCTGCAAGAATTCTCCTTAACCAGACTGCCTCACAAGAAGCAAAACAAGCTGCTTTGTACTCTGCTTACCCAAGAAAATATTCCTGAACCAAGTGAGAAACAATATCCAGAAACTGATTTTCTAGAATCACAATCTCCAGCCCAATCTGAATCACAATATCCTTGGAGTGTATCACCTGTGGTATACAAAATACCAAAATCCAAGGTTCCTGCAATGTACCTTAGAATTCGCATTCCAGCATTCCAGTGACTCTCCTTAGGTTTGTTGGAAAACCTGCTTAACACTCCAACAGCATAGCAAATGTCTGGTCTAGTGTTGCACAGAAAAATAAGACTTCCAACGAGCTTCCTATACTTCTTAGCATCTACATCAGGCATGTTATCATCCATAGATAGCTTATGATTTACCTCCATAGGTGTGCTAGTTGGTTTGCAGTCCATCATTCCAAATGCCTTGAGAATTTCTTTGGAATATTTTTGTTGTGAGATGAAAATGCCATCCTTCCTTTGCCATACTTCAATTCCCAGACAAAAATGGAGTAGACCTAAGTCTGTCATTTCAAACTCAGTTCCCAAGCTGATCCGAGTTTGATTAATGAGTTCCTGATGATCTCCTGTAATGATCAAATCATCTACATATACAATGACAACAACTAGCTTGCTATCCCTTTTCGTTACATACAAGTTAGCATCAGAAGTACTTCTTTCAAAACCCATATTTTTGAAAAAATGATCAATTCGTTGGTACCAAGCCCGTGGAGCTTGCTTAAGTCCATACAAAGCTTTCTTCAACCTGCAAACTTTATTTTCTGAATTGGGCACCTCAAAACCTGGTGGTTGAGATACATATACCTCCTCCTTGAGGTGACCATTCAAAAATGCAGATTTGACATCCATCTGGAAAATAGGCCAAGACTTTTGTGCAGCTACTACAAGTACCGTCCGAATAGTTGTCATGCGTGCTGTTGGTGCAAAAGTTTCTTGAACATCAAATCCTTCAATCTGTGAAAAACCCTGTGCAACTAATCGTGCCTTATACTTTTCTAATGTTCCATCAGCTTTATACTTAGCTTTCCAAATCCATTTAGTACCTATTACCTTCTTCTTTGGCGGCAAGTCGACTAGATCCCATGTATCATTTTTGAGTATACTATCATACTCAGACTGCATTGCCGCTCTCCAATCTGGATCATCAATGGCTTCTTCAATGGTGGTAGGTTCCTTTATCGAACCCATGATATCTGCCATTAGAGCCATGTTAACAATGTGTTCTGAGGCTCTTCTTTGCTCCTCTATTCTCTTTGATCTTCGTAATCCATCCGATGATGATTCTGATGCATCTACATGTGGATTGTGATCATCAAAGAGCTGTTGTGCCCACTTCGGTAGTGGCTTACGCTGTGCAGCTACAATTGGTTGGCTTTTTATTGAGGAAATTTCTCCATCAGATGTTTCCTCCTCCTCAACTTTAACCTGTCTTTTGATAGGCACAAGGTGAGATATTTCTCCGTTTGATGAGATAGTAGATTTACCTTTATCTTCTACTAAGTGTGGTCGTTCATCAAACACCACATCTCGACTGACAAAAATCTTCCTTGCCTCAGGATCCCATAACCTGTATGCTTTAGACTCTTCACTATATCCTAGGAAGACACACTTTTTGCTTTTTGAATCCAACTTTGATCTTGTTGAATCAGGAATATGTGCATAACAGAAACAACCAAAAATTCTGAAATGCAAAACTGAAGGCTTTTTACCAGAATATGCTTCTTGAGGAGTCATCCCCTTCAGAGCTTTTGTGTAGCTTCGATTGAGGATGTAGACTGCTGTATTGACTGCTTCTGCCCAGAATGAATCAGGCATGTCTTGAGCCTTTAACATACAACGAGCCATTTCAACTACTGTCTTGTTCCTGCGCTCAACAACGCCATTTTGTTGAGGTGTATGAGCTGTGGTAAGTTGCCTTTTCACACCATGCTCCTTACAGTAATTGTTGAATTCTGTTGACAAGAATTCACCTCCTCTATCTGTTCTAAATTTCTTCAGTCTCCTTCCTGATTCACTTTCTACATACTTATGCCACGCTTTAAATTTTTCAAAAGCATCAGCCTTCTCTCGAATGAAATAAACCCACATCTTTCTACTATAATCGTCGACTAACAGCAAGAAGTAGAAAGATCCTCCTAAAGCAGGTGTAGACATTTTACCGCAGAGATCAGCATGTACCAACTCTAGAGGAGCTTGAGATCGATTGCTGGTCTCTCTTGGAAATGCCTTTCGTTGTTGCTTGCCCATCATACAAGCTTCACAAAGTTCCTGCAACTCTGAAAATGCAGGCAAATGAGCAACCATCCCTGTTCGTTGCATCTCCTTCAAAACTGCAAATCCGAGATGCCCAAATCGTTGGTGCCATAACCTGCTTACATCTTTATCTTCTGTAGCAGTTAAAGCACTTAACTCATACAAGTTATCCCGTCGTGTGCCTTTACCTACAACATTACCTGATGAATCCATGATTTCCGCACCACTCTTATTGAAGTGAACTTCGAGTCCACGATCTGTTATTGCAGAAACTGACAACAAATTTCTTTTGAGTGTAGGTACATAGAGAACATCGGATAACTTTTTCTCAACACCTGGAGAAGTGATAAAAGAGATGGTTCCAGTTCCTTTAGCTGGACACTTGGAGTCGTTTCCCACCACTACATTGATGGATTCCCGCAGAGGCACTAGGGAACTATACCAATCCTTTTTACTAGTCATATGGCGAGAAGCTCCACTATCTAAAATCCATGGCTCATCAACACGAGCTTGAGCAGATGAACATACCTCTTCAATAGCTACCCAAAGTTCCAGCTCTGTGTTGTTTGCAGACTCTTTGTTCTTCCATGATGATTTTACAGTCCCATTCCGTTCATCAGCTTGCTTCTTTCTGCAATCCTTGATGGCATGGCCTTTCTTTTCACAATAGAAGCAACTTCCTGTGAACTTTTTCTTCTTTGGCTTCTTCTTTGATCCCTCTGAAGAGCCTTTACCTTTTGCATTTGCTGAGAATGCAGCATCAGTTGTACTTTGCCGATTCTTCAGCCGCATCTCTTCTTCTAAAAGCATGGCACAAAACTCTTCAAATGTAAGAGGAGTTGGCCTTACCTGAGTGTTAAGGGCTGTTACTAATCCATCATACTTTGCTGGAAGAACACGTACAGATCTTCGAGCTAGCTCTTCTGGTGTTATAACAACACCAACTGCAGCCAATTGATCTTGAAGATGCTTTATCCGTTTGATAAAATCTTCAGCCTTTTCAGAATCAGAATGCTTTTCATTTGCCAACTGATTTTCTAAATTTTGTATCCTAGTGTGGTTCTTGGTCTCATATTGTCGAGACAATATGCCCCAAGCCTCATGTGCTTTAGTAGTATGTTGAACTAAAGTAAGCACAGAATCACTTACACTAGTGACAATCGCACATAATGCATCAGCATTCCGCCTCTTCCAAGCTCGTAGAAGATCTGGATCTGGCTGAATCATCAATCTTGAATTTGCTGGATCTTCAACTGGTATAGGCTCTGGATCCAATCCCATCGGTCCCATGACAGTGTCAAGTAATTCATAGGAGTCCAAAATTGCAGAAATTTTGAACTTCCAGAGTGTATAGTTGGTTCCATCCAGCTTCCCTTCAGTGAATGCAGGTGGACGAATTCGAATAGGTGCAGCATTAACATTAGGTGAAGCACCAAGACTAGTGTTCGACGATGAAGCCATCATGTAATCACTCGAATAATCTACTGATATTCTAGTCTGCTAGTAGGCTAAAATAATGATACTTCTCCAGCTATTCGAACCTTACAGCTCTGATACCATGTAAGACAATAGTTACGCAATATAACACAGGAGCAATAGCAGAGAAGATAACAGATATAGGAGAATCTCAACAATTTTCTACTAGCAGCAAGTACAAAGATGATGGCGTTGTCCACCCGTGCGCTCTCAAGGTAGAGCTTAAATGGTGATCTAGACAACTCTAGATAGGGAGATACAAGGTAGAGGTATGCTGGCTCAACTCAATGTCTTAGGTAGTGCAGAAGTCATGTATATATAGGATCATGGGTGGCCTGCCATGGACGGCTATACATGGGCGGTAGGGCGTGGGCGGCCACCGCCCGCGTAATTGCCATACACGGCTTAGACTGGTTGAACCGACCTAACAAATATAAATGATTTCTGACTCCGACAGGGAATATTCCATGGAATATTCCCTTTACCGTCGCGCCGAGGGCGCTGCCCCCGGACCCCCACCAGGGGGCCCGCTGGCCCCCTGGGACCCCCAGCCAGGGGGCCCGCTGGCCCCCTTGGACCCCCCAGCCGGGGCTGCTCACCGCTGCCCCGGACCCCACAATTGGGGACCCTCGTAACTCCCTTTCCTTATAATATCTTACATGGTCCAATATGACCTTCATCCAACATTCAAGTTGGGATTCCCATCAATTGGGTAATGCACGCTTGGCTTCTCCTCATAAAGGGGGCCTTACAAAATGTGCATACAATCATGAGGGGTAGACATTGATCATACTCTAACAAGACCTTCATTCAGAGTTCCTTTGATATATCTTAGCACTCTTTGTGCAACAACCCAATGTGTTTGCCTTGGCCAATGCATGAATTGAGATAAGTCACCAACTGCATATGAAAGATCTGGTCTTGTCAGGGTAGCATATATTAAACTACCTACCAAACTCTGATATGTCTTCATGTCCTTGAACTCTTCTCCTCCATACCTGCTTAGTTTATGATTAACCTCCAATGGTGTGGTTGAGGATTTACAATCCTCCATGTTAAACTTCATCAAATGATTCCTCAGATGCCTTTGTTGTGTAACATACCGTCCATGTTGAGTGTATATAATCTCCATCCTTAGAAAATAAGACAAGTTTCCCAAATCACCTATCTTAAACTCCTTTTCCATTTGCTTCTCCTTGATTCCTTGAGCACCTGCACCTGTGACAAGAATGTCATCAACATAAGTACACACATAAATGTATCTATCTTCATTTTCTTTCACTAAAAAACTACTATCAGCCTTTGAAGCTTGATATCCAAGTTCATTTAAGAACTTGACCAATCTATAATTCCATGCTCTTAGAGCTTGCTTTAGACCACACAAAGCTCTCTTAAGCTTGCAAACATAATCTGATTCATTTGACTCTTTGAAACCTCCCTTCAAAGCTTTGCAATGCAACCTATTCACAAGATAAGTTGCATTATTAATTGCTTCTGCCCACACATAATTAGGACACTTTTTTCCTTCATCATTGATCTTGCAAACTCTACAAGAGTTCTATTTCTTCTTTCTGCAACTCCATTTTGTTGTGGGGAGTACCTACAAGTCACTTCTGTTTTGATACCTACATTCCACATATAATCATCAAATTCTTTAGAACAATATTCTCCCCCTCCATCTGATCTCAATCGCTTGAGATTTTGTCTTGTAATTCTTTCTGCATAAGCATGATAGTGTTTAAATGTGTCAAACTGTTTAGATTTATCCTTGATTACGTATAGAGTAATCCATGTGGTTGCATCATCAGCAAATAGCACATAATATCTTAATCCATGTATGCTATAGTCCTTTGAAGGACCCCACACATCTGTATGAACCAACTCAACCATATTTGAATACTTTTATCCTTGCTTATTGTATGCTTTCTTGTGAGATTCACCTAACTGAAAAGCCTCACATTTGTGTATCATATGAATGAAATTACCTCTTTGATTTCTGCCTCCTCTTCCTCTAGGACTGAAATTCTGATTATGAATTCCACCATTTTGATTGTTATACATCTATCATTTGCCAAGTGATTTGTTCTACCAAAAATCCAACAAGCTTTAGCATTATCCTTGTTCTTACCTCCTCTTCCTTTACCTCTCAAATTCATCTTCCCTTTCATGAAGTTTCCTTGACTTGAAGATCCTTCTTCATCATTCGTCTACTTGCCTTTAGCATTCTTCTTCTTGTCCTTTGAATACATTGCTTGACTTGAACTTCTATCATTGTTTCCTTTAATATCCTGCTCAAATGTTAGTATATGTCCTAACAATTTATTAAGATAAGAAGTAAAGTGATTTAAGGATAGTTTTGTAGACAATATGAAAGGTTTCCACTTTTCATCTCCTCTTAGAGTTGTTAGTATTTGCCTTACCAACTTTTCTTCTTCAATTTCTTCATCTAATGCTCCCAAGCTATCTTCAATGTCCTTCATCCTTGTAACATAATCAGAAAATGACGGAGAACCTTTCTTATTGAATGTTGTCAATTCATCCCATAGTGAAGCCCTTCCTCGATTTGGTTGTCTTCCAAAGCATTTCATACATATACTGCACTTTCTAATCCTCTAATGTGTGGTAGAAGATAATCATTTATAGCCATGGAAATGATGCTCGTAGCTTGAGCATCTTTCTTCATCCAATTCTTCAATTCTGTAAGTTCTTCTCTTGTTAGAACACTTGGATCCTTAAACTCAAGCTTTTCGTCTTCTCTTGTAATAAATTATATCTGCAAGCTTTCTCCCATCTCTTGACTTTTGTATCTGCAATTACTAAGATTTATGGTGATATAATGTACCTTTGATATGAGATTTAATCCTTCTTAAACCTTTGAACTCATGCTTTGTTTTTCTTTAGGTTTTCTTTGAAACTTTACT
>CM035421.1:61263757-61316257 GCA_020310875.1 Ceratopteris richardii | reverse complement strand
CAAATATAGTAAGGATCATAACATGAGTCCACTAAATAATGCACTAAAAAAAGGACCATAATATTAGTACACTATGTAAGAAACGTGGGCTAAGCTTAGACATATCAAATAAAGTAGTATGTACTCTATGAATTTCTTCTTAATACAATTGCCTATCATAGTTCTTATGTGCATACCTTGCCTTTTTGCTTCTGGGCTACTTGCCTATAGACTGGCCTTGTTTGCGATCACATACAGAGTCGCTATCTCAATTGCCCCTCTATTGTCCAATAATAAGAAGATCATATGAATGAACTCCAAATCATAAGAAATACAATCTCAAAGACTTCTCTCCCATACCATCTATCCTACACCTAGGTAGAATACAAAGTTTGATGTCCCAAACCACCAAACTTTGTATCCCACATAGATGAGTGTATGAGATCAAAGTCAAACACTTCTCTCAAAATGATAAGAATAAATAGGTGAGTCCTCACAACCATAAATAATAATAATGAAATCACGAAGTGTTCCTAAAGTGTTTCCTTCCATCAATGGAAAGGACAAAGTCATTCCTATGACTCTACCACTTATAATGATGTGAAGGATCAACTGAGTTGGCAACTTAGAAATGGTTTGATAAATCAATTCAACTAGAGTTTTGAAGGATGTGTTTTCTATCAAATATTAACGCACAAGAAATTTGAATTGATACAACTTGTATCAATCCATAGCATATGGAATGGAAACAACTATTAAAGTTCTCCTGTTCCATGCAATGATGGCATTATATATATTTTTGAAACATTTTGACAAAGTCTACTCTATCCTACTGAGAATGGTCATCATAAACCAATGATTACTAAATCAATATCTAGTTCATGGCTAGCCCATGGTTATCATACCATATCAAAAAAGTATCATAAAAACCTACACAAAATCTTTTCTTTTCAATAACATCTCCTACATAAACAATTTTCAATAGTAGGAGATTAAATCTTGAACTTTAACTAATGTCTACTAATGCAAAACTTATGAAATTTTATAGAGTTATATAAGTTTTTTGAAGTTTGCATTAGACTCAAGTTCACTTGATTCGGACATTTTTGTAGAGTTTTATTACCATTTCATTGGAAGGGTCGAAAACTTGATGACCGACTCTAGAAATGTGCATGGTCATCTTCTTGCAGCTTAGGCTAATGGTGAAAAGTCTAAGTTTGTTTTTTTTGTTCCCAAATCTAGAGAAACGTATCTAGTTTTATCTCACAAAATTTAAACTTAAAATTCAACCAAATACCTTTTTAGATGTATCATTCTATCTCTGTTACACCTATGCTTAGGTGAGGCTAGAAACAATGCACTAACACATTTATAATATCTTCTAATTATGAAGATAAATTCTAAATTTTTTTAATTTTGGGTATACCATAGATTCCATACTGAATTACTTTCTCCAAGAAAAATCTTTAAAATTTGAGCTTCCAATATGAAACAACCATTTATTCATCAAACACATGTAGCGATCTTTGGCAAATCCTTGCTAGAGACTGTTTTGAGAAGAATAGGTCATTTAACCTAACAATTGATGTTTGATTTCTTCCAAATTTTAATAGTTTATAGCTACTAATACTTAATTGAATTGATATACTTTTCATAGTATTTGGAAATTTGAGGCTTTCACAATGACCAAAATACTAAGCCTTTATACCTATAATATTTTAACAATTTATAGAGGCTGACTTTCACTCTTTTCTTTATATCTCCTAAATGAAGAAATATCTCACTTGATACTTTTTAAGATCTATCTTCAGGTGTTTATCTAGGGTGAAAAAGAAAAATCATCGGAGTTGATTAAATGAGCTAAGAGAATCGATCACCTCTAGGTGACATGGTCTCTGTGCATTTCATAAATTCCAGAGGCTGCACTTTCATATGCAGAGATCTTTTGACCTATCACATGATCATTAAAATGAATGACACATATTATAGGAAAGTTCAAGTCTTAAGCTTTAATATGCAATAAAAACTATGCAATTTGGATATACCAATGAAGATAAATCGCTTTCTAACATGCCTATGTGAATTGTTTTATTCCTCTACCACTACTAGAAGCACTTCTAGTACGGAGGTCATTTGACCTTTGTAAAGGTATCCAAATTACTTGAAAATTGGACAAATTAAAGAAAATCCTTTGCGTTGCTTGCTCTCCAAAGTTCACTAAATTAGGGCATTCCCTCAAAGAGGAGCATCCAAATGTCTATGAGGTAGCTACCTCTCTAACTATTTCCTTTATTGTATATTTTTGTTTTACCTAAAAATGACAAGACATGTTAATCCTTAAGATTAGAAATACTCACCCATTCTCTTGGATGAATTATGACATGGAGACTATTGGGGGATTCTTTTGCACAAACGGAATTTAGTGTTTGTAGGAGCCCCCAACAAAATTTGGCACACATGGTGGGACCACAAGGAGGCTTGAGCATAGGAAAACCAATATTTGCAAAGTGCAGAAGAAGTGAAAGGATACTGATAGTGCTGGTATGAGAGGTAATCTTTCTTCTATGTGTAATTATCTTAGCCTAGGAGGAGTATGAGCAGCCCATGACCACAACCTAGTCACAGACTTTAAGGGTCCCTTGCAAAATAACAAGAAGGAAGGCTATTCAAAGATCAACTAGTCCTCTGTCATCAATATCATCAGTAAAGAATATGGCGGCCCAGGTAGAATTAAAAATTCTACTCTCCATATTAAATATCAAATTTCCATCTTTCAAGGGATTAGCACGAGAAGAACTAGATGAACACATTAGGATATTTTTAGCCTTATGCAAGAGAAGGAGTTTGATGGCCAGAGAAGATGGATTTCTTATTCTTTTCCCAACAACATTAGAAGGGTTAGCTAACAAATGGTTTAGTCAGTTTGGTTATAATCACTTCACCACATGGACCTAATGAAGGAAGTATTTAAGACACAATTCCAATAATTGAACACAATGGAAAATATTATTGAAGAGTTAGAAAATCTAAGACTAGATCCTCGAAAGACCTTTCCAAAATTTTTCACCACAGCCAAGACATTGATGGCAAAATTACCAGACCCTCACTATGACATCTTCATCAGGACCTCGTTGGCTAAACGATTTCCAATCTCAACACAGTGTAAAATTAAAGAGTTAGTGCTACCTACAACAACAATTGAAGAATTCATTAATATAGCCTGAGGACTGGAGCATATTACGCACCTGTATGGGACAAGCTCTTCTAGTCTATCATATCCAATAGAATCTCAGGACCTAGTAATTCAATTAAGGAAGGATCTTGAGAGTTTGAAAAGGAACAAATCCCACAAATAGGAGGAAAGTGTGGTACCTCAGCTGAGGTGAGAAATGGAGGCCCTAAAGCTACAAAAAAAAAGAGGAAACCCAAGCAGAAGAGTTGGCACAACTTCGATAGGAGTTACAAGAACTCAAGGGAGGTGGCATCAAAAATGGATTGTGATGCACCATGTATAGCAAACAGGGTCATGTGGTAAGTGAGTGCCCGCTTTTAAGTGTGACTTTCCAACTATGCTAGGAAAGCTAGTCATGAGGATTAGGAATGTTAGTCAAGAGGGATGCCTGCACAAACATATTGGGCACAAGGAGGAGCCCTACCACCAACTAATGTGATGGTAGCTACACCTAGTCAAGGTAGCTCTTACAACCCTTTACCTAGGGATCACTTTGGAAATGGGCCACGGAGGCTAATCATTTGCTTCAAATGTGGAGAATGTGGGCATTACCAAAGCAGGTGCACTCTACCAGAAAATGTCTCTCCTTGCAAGAACTCACGAGAGGCCAAAGACCATTATGCCAATTGTTTTCCTAAGAACCAGGCACCTACATTTGGGCCACACATTCACATGATCAGAGAAAAAAAGAAGTTGCAAAACAAGTCAATGTGCCATCACCATCTACTAGAGTAGCATAGTTAGAAGAAATTGACTCTTTTGTAATGCAGAAAAGAAGCAAAGGGAAGGCTCAATTAGACATAGATCAAGAGTTAAGTACTAATGGGATGAATAAGAAGAATTGGACACATGAGGGAAGAGCCACTATAGTTGAAGATACGAGACAAAAAGAAGAGGTTGTAGGAATTAGACATGTCATTAGGCATGCATTCAATAGGAATCATGAGGAGTTTGATAAGCCAAATAGAGCCCATGCTCTTAAGGAATCTAAAGCTTCAAGACTACTCAAATCCATAAAAAAGAAGGTCAGTATTTTTTATTTAATAAAGATGGATGTGCAATTCAAGTCGGAGCTCTTGCAGATGATTGATGAGGCCTTCACAACAACTTTAGTGGCAAAGCTTGCTACTAAGAATAAGGATAAATTTGTAGGGGAAGGCCCCCTCACAGATTATAAGAGCTCACATCTAACAGTCACTATCAGAGGACATTAGTTACAAGGAGCTATTGTGGATGGATGTTCTAACATAAACTTTATGCCTGAACATACCATGAAAAAGCTTGAACTCCAATCTTCAAGATCTATCAACTTCATTGTGACATTGGTAGACCAACGCATAGTACGACCTATGGGGGTGGTCCCTGGAATCCCAGTGGAGATACAAGGTAATATCTTAAACCTAGATTTTAATATTGTCTTAAGGATACCACAAGTAGATGGAAGTTTCCCCTTGTTGATAGGGAGACCTTGGTTAAGGCATGCCAATGTGCTACATGATTCGGGTAAGGACACAATGTGGTTAAAGCAAGAGGGAAAAGAGTTGTAGCAAATATGTTTAGAAGAAGGACCAGATAACCAAAGACATACCATCACAATGAAGACAATTGGTATTTCTATGGAAGAATATTTGTTGGACAACCTAGTGGCACACTTATATGAAGAAGAAAGTTGGATTGGCTACTTGCAATAGACTCATTTTCTCACTACGGAAGTTTTCAAAACATTTCAAGTAGAGAGGAAGTCTATGAAGGAAAAGAGGGGATGATTCTGGTTGCTGGTTTGAGTGAACCAATCTTATGCTAGAAAAGAGAGAATAAAAGACATTTTCTTAAATGCAAGATTAATGAAACTGCTTCAAATCCTACATCAATGATCACCTAGTTATGGATATTGGTATGGATATCATCTATTATGATAATTTTTACAATGCAAAGTGCAGGACTTTACAAGGATGGAAGAGTACCTCCACGTCTTTCGAAACACAAGATTCCATTAGCTAAAGAAGTTGGAAGAGTAAAAATGAAATTTTAAAAATTAAATCACATAATAGCTGAAATGAAGATACAAAAGGTGGAGTATGTGGGAGATGTTATTTCCATGAAGGACTAAGGGTGGCCCTATCAAATGGTTAGTGTGCCCAAAAAGAAGACATATCAAATGAAGTGTAGTACAATTGGAGATTGTGGAGGGAAAATAGCTTCCATTTTTCATCATATCTAAGATCAAGGCCTCTCACTTGCAAAAGTAAAGCTTTCTGGATCACTAGGAACTTGCAAAATTTATGAAAGTTGTACATAGCCTTCTCGTACCATTCTTTTAGGTTTTATCAACTTTCATCAATTCTCATGTTTATCCTTTAAGTTTTTTTCAGTTTAGAAGCAATTTCATAGCTCTTTTCATGAACACCTTGCTGGAAATTTTTAAAGAATTAAGGATTTTTTGTTAGAGTTTTTTATCTTTTTTCAATGACAATGTTCTTGATCAAAGAGAAGAGAAAAGGAAGCTCTCTGTGGTTTTGAGTGGGAAAAGTAGTCTAGATATTTATAGAATTTTTTTCTTTATTTTCTTTTGCCAAGCATCAACTTGACCCCCAAATTTGATGCCTAGCATCGAACTGGACCCAAGGGTTCATGTTTTGCATAGGCCTCACCCCTAAATTCGCTGCTTGGTATCACCTTGGGCATTAAGGTTGATGCCTTGTATCAACTTATATGCCAAATTCGATGCCAAGCATCAAGTTGCAATAGAAGCTTGATGCCTCACATTGAATTGGCCACGAAACATTGAGATGAATCGTATCCCTAGGACACCCTTTGCTAATATAAATTGTATCACTTCACGGACATTAAGAAAAAAGAGGAAAAATCCTTTGAGAAGTTGAAGATGATGCTAAGCTCATGAGAGGGTGCTAGGGACAAAAGCATTGGACATCCTCTGAAGCCAAAGAAGACCATCTTGTCTTTTCCTTTGAGCGTGCAAGTAATCCAATGTCCATATCATGAGGTGGTCATAGCAGTGTCAAGCCCATTGAGGAAGAGCTAGGCACAAAGGATAAATCTAAAGAGACTGAAGTGAGTAGGAAAGATCGACCACTTTGAGACATCAAAAATCTAGAGTGGTGCCTTTAGTACATAGAGGAGAAAAATTTCCACCCTTCTTGTATTTATTGGAACCTATGGGAGGCGAAAGATTACCACCACACAAGTTTAATATGGCCTTGTGTTCAAGGTGGACCAAAAGAATGAGGACTCAAATGACCTCCTTTTCATAGTGGAGACTTCAAATGGATTGACGAATACAATTTGCAAAATGGAGCTTCTATGTTCAGAATGTTTTGTTCTAGAGAGGCTCGCTCATATCTGCGAGAATTGGACAATTTGATTGTGAATCTCTTGCAGTGGATATAGGGAAATATCATGCCAATCTAGCAAAGGAAGACAACATCTATAAAGTCAATAGGCAAGCAGCCTATACAAAAGAAGCCCCAAAAGAAGACCAAGCCAACTGATGTGGAATCAATAGAAAGTACAAACTCTTAGGATGACATGGTTGCCCTTAGAGGACAGCTCTTGCTTAAAGAATAGAATAATATAAGGAAGGATATTGTCAAGTAGATGCTTGTGAAGAAGAGGTGACCTTTCCACCTCCCCATTACTATAATCAACAGACCCCCAATAGACCCACTTAAAGGAAGCACGCCTCTTGAGATAAGTGAGCCACACAATCTGCATGTACATAAGCTTAAGAAGACGACGAAGATAAAACCACATGTAACCATGGTACGATTCTTGGTAATGGTCGATCCAAACAAATGCAGGTCGATGGAAGAATTCGACGAAGTTTTGTTTGAGGATTATACATATTTTGTTATTCGAGGATCACACTCAGCAGAGGCTCCAAGACTGCTTGTAAAAGAGCATCCAAGTACATACTTCTTTAGGTATGTAGAGTGTAAAATCTATGTTGGTTTGACTACAGAGGAGGCCAAACTCCTAGTTAGGGACCATGACAATGACAATGATTACAGGCAAAAAATGTCACCCATTGAGCATATCTGATTCTTCCACCATGAGTATGTTGATGCCCTAAGGGCAGATGGTGGAAGGACCCATCCAAATTTAAGAAAGCAATGCTTGATAGATTTAGGGATAGTAGTGGATGAAAATGTGAAGTTGGATGCATTCTCTAAATTTGATCCATGGTTCCAAATTGCCTTTAGGATAGGGGAAATTTGAGACCTTCAGGAAAAATATTCACAATGTGGGAGAACAAAGAGGTGAAAGGCCAAAAGAAGAAAAAGGAAAAATAGATCCTGAAGTGGATATAAAGGGAAAGGGAAAGAAAATTGATCTCTCCATTGAAGAGGCTCCTGAGGATATGAAGTTGACACCTTGGAGAGCATTGCAAAGCATAAATGATGAAACTTTGATAATTTCAACATTATCAAGGGTCATTTTTAAAGAGATAAACCTTGAGGAGATGGTCATAGAGCTAAATAAGTGAGTCTTGTCATTGATAGGTTTTACTTGCTCTTTCAATAACTTATGATGTTTCTTTAAACCTCACAATGTAGTCAAGGTTTATATGAAGATTCAAGAGTTGATGATGAGGATGCTTGGGTGCTTCAAATGGAGTGAAGTCTAGGCAGGGTACCCAACCACCTCTGCATACAAAGCCTTGTCACAAAACTTTATATTGTTCACAAATGGGTGAGTTCTCCTGCTCACTAGAATTTAGTATGATTGAATCTCTCGAGTAGTTGGTGCTATTCGATGTAGGGCATCGAGTTAGGAAGAGACATGCTAAAAGTTGATGTGTAATATCGAATGTCGATAGAATTGCTATATTCAAGAATGACATTTGTTCAAAATTCAATTCCAGGGATCGCATTTCACTAGGATTCGGATGTCGGGCATTAGATTTAGCACAAATTTGGTTCTAGCTATAGCTTCCCATGACTAGTCGATGCCAAGCTTTGATTTGAAGCAAGTTATATGGTAGTTGGGCTCTAACTATTTATTCATTTAAGTCTTCTAGAAAAGTAATTATAAATTTATTCAATGCTAAGCATCAAAACCAGTGATGTATGTTACACTTTGCAAAAAACCTTTGAGTGGACTTATCCTTTGTTTGTAGAAATGTCGAACGAAGAGTGGTGATCCAAGTGAAGACTATCCGTCTCCCTGCCTTGCTCATATCCAAAGGGCAAGGCCTGAGAAGTCTAGAATAAAGGCAAGGGAGATGGAGTTCAAGGATGAATCCTCTAGACTAAAGTGTTTTTCAAACCCCATAGACCCGCTTAGGCCATTGTATTACAATATATATTGCGATGATGTAAATAACATTTGTATAGTAGTACCCATGAAACATTATTCCCTTTTAATAGCAAACATCCCATACGGCTTTAGAATCACTAGTTCTATTAATAATGATGAGACATTCAAGCACCCACACATACAAAAGATGGTGAAAGATTTTGCTGAATTGACCATGTCACCACTCTGGAGGATTGTTATTTTTCATAGAAGGGACCAATCCTTCTTTGTCTCAATAGCATTAAATTCGAGGTGTCATGTTGTCGAGTGTCTTACACAATATGTCCTTGCTTTTTGTCTCTTTCTTGAAATTGCATATGACATTTCTTTTATAATTTCAAATTTGCAGGGTAAAGAAAAATGTAAATCACGTGCAAGGACATAGGTTTGTTAGTTCTATCGAGTGCCTTACAGTTGGGTACTATGTTGAAGTTAATAAAAGAAGGGTCAGGGAACTTTGTAGTGAGAATGGAATTTCGAATTGCTAATGTTCCCTACACTTACAAGGAAGCTTCATCATGTGGCAAGGGACAAGACATTGGTTAGTCCTTATCAAAAGCCCCAAAATCTTATAATGAGTTTAATCCAACTGTTCTCCAATGATGATGATTGGTTCTTGGACTTTCTGGCATAGGTTCTTCTAATTGCAATGTTGCTCATTGACACTCTTTTGGCATCACCTATAATTGATTTGTTTGTTTTCAGGGACAACACTCGCTTGTGCCCTCAAAATGTTCAAGCAGTGCATTGTTATGGAGAAGGATGAAGCCCAAGTCAGCTTCATTAGGATGTGGATTAATGGCTTGAATGAATGCCAAGACGAGGAGCACGAGTTTGGGAAGAAACATATAGCTGACATAGAGGGATTCCAACATGCATCAAGAGAGCCTGTGTCACCATTGGCCGATGAGCCAAGAGACATGGTTGACCTTGAGGAGCCAATTCTAGATCAATAAAAGCCTTCGCAACCTTCTCAAGTCCCTGAAGATGTTTCTATGCATGGGGCCGATCATTTATATGATCAACTTCTATTGCAAAAGGGTTGTTAAACTTTGTTAACATTTGTAATGATTTGATTATTCCAATATAAGGATCAATGCTTTTGTTATTTGTGTTGGATTGGTGTATGGTTTGCCTTACATTTATGGCTGATTAAGGTCATATTGTTGAAGTATTTGCAATAACTTGATTAGCTAGAATAGAAGTGGGAAGAAAAACTCCTCCAATCTTTATGCTAGTGTCGAATGATGTGATATGATATATACTAACCCTTAAAAAGATCTTTATTTTTCCATGTTGAGTTACTCACACACTTAATAAGAATTTGAACATAAATCTCTCATCAAGAGTGTGAAGCACTATATCAAGAGATTGAGTTTCTTTGTTTTTTCCATTATTGCCACTACTTTTTTAAATTGGAAACTCTGATAGGAGGTTTTGGATCATTCAATGGCTTTCTCAATAATTGAAAATAATTTAGCTAGCTTCATCGTAAAATTGATGCTTCAATGGTGGTTCTTCATGGTACTAATTGAAAAAGAAATAATGTTTTCCATTGTCTTTGTTCTCGTTTGTTATGACTCATTGTTATGTCCATTTGAACCCTTCATACATAACCCTTACTAATGACCTATGTGTGCACTATGTATGTTTATATATGTGCACTATGTATGTATATACTATATGCATATGTGTGAGTATATAAATATATATGTGTGTATTACACTAAGTATGTGTGAATGTGCATCTATTTTATGTGAAAGTGTGATGTTAATGTGTGTGAATATAAGGGGTGTTGTATGATTATAATGTAAGCGTCAGTATATATTTATGTGTTTGTATACGTGAGTATGTGTGTATATAAAAACATGCCCATATTTTTTGATCTATTCATACACCTTCTCTAAGTGCATCAATTTACTTCCTCTTGATAGTAGATGACATCACTAGGTACACTTGGGTTTATTGGCTAAAGCATAAAGAGGATGCCCTTTCCACGTTCAAGGAGTGGACACAAACAATCCTAGAAGACTTTCCAAATTCTTTGAAGATCCTTAGATCAGATGAAGATAACAACTTTCTCAACCATAATTTCTCAAATTACTTGAAGCAACATGGTATTAAGTATCAATCAAAGCAAGATACTCAACAAGGTATTGCCTTATAGAAGATTTGAAGTGTGATCCAGATGGTCAAGGTTGTGCTTAGTCAAAAGAAACTTCCACTCAAGTTTTGGGATATAGTTGTACACATAGTAGTGCATATTCTTAATAGAGGGTTCTCACATGTCTTGAAGAACCAAACTCCATTTACGGCTTATTTTTAAAAGAACTGTACTGTGAGCTATTTCTGAGTTTTTGGTAGTGATGCCTATGTGCAAGGCCATGATGATGATTGGCCTAAGCAATACATTTTCATTGGTTACAGTGACTAACAGAAGGCATGCAAAATCTATGACCCAAAGAGTCACTATGTTATAGTAACCAAATGTTGCACTTTTGATGAATACTCTAAGTATTCATCCCTTTTGGATTCATCTTAGGACATGGATCCTCCCACTTTTGCTTTAGAGGGGGATCATTCCATTTTTGCACAATCACATTATGTGGAGCATGCTCTCTTTGTACATGACTTTGCACATCATGGTACAGTTATGAGGCATAATGAATCAGAGACACAATCTCAACTTATACCTCAAATGGTTGCACCTCCCATCATAGCATCAAAAGTTTATATTTCCCCTTAGTTTCACTTCAAGAGGAATATTCTATTTGCGCCACACTCAAAAAACAAGACCAAGTGTATAGTGAGGCTTTCGGGTGGGCTAATCAGTTACCATCACATTTTTGCTTCAAATCTACCACAATCTTTGACATCAATGTTTCCTTTGGATCAAAAGCTTACTACAGCTTTATGATCATCCTTAGAAGATCCATTGTAGCTAGTGGTAGCTAGTTCAACTTCTATAGATCAGAAAGCTCAACTGATACATGAAACAATGACAATGAATCAATTGAATTCTAATGCTATTACCCCAATGACTTTTAAGCATTCTTGTTAATACTGTGTAATATATAGTTCAACTATCCACTAGAGATATATTGAATTTGGTACCACTAGAGATATATCTTTAAAGATTTTATATTTTTGGATGCTAGAGTAATTGCCCCTCTGTTGCAACAAGATTCACAGTCTATACCCATTGATCAAGTAGATACTGTGGAAGAAAATTCATAGATTATGGTGTTCCTTTAACTACATTGATATAAGGCCAAAACCATTCCATGAGTATTCATTGATGGAGGATCTCAAGTCGACATTGTAAATCTAGCTGTATGTTGGAAATTTGGTCCAACTGATTTACAAACCAATCGTTTTTATATCTACATGGAAAATCAGTAGCGAGTTCAACTGGTAGGCTTCCTTAAAGATATTGCTATTCAAACTGAAGATGCTACATTCCATATCACTTTTGCGTTCATTGAGTTATTAGGAAAAAACATTGATGATAATCTCCTCTCAGGTGATCCATGGTAACGGCATGCAAAAGTTCAACAAGGTTGGGTTTCTCAAGTTCTCTCTCACTCTTCATAAAGGTCACAAGAAATATTTGGTTACCTTCGATGATAAGCAAGTCTGGCATCAGGACCAAAAGACAATGATGGTAGAATCCTTGCATATTCTGGAAGCTATAGATGATCATTAAGAAGCTCAATTCTTGGAATCCAATAGGGATTAATGTTCAGTATGAGTGATGGACATCCTTGCATTATTAACCCAATGTTGTCTAGTGTTGGTTGTAGTCCAACCAGAATTACCTTTGTCTGATCTTACTTTGATCTTAGTCTTCCACTCAATAATCCATTGGAATCTACTAGTGTGCATGCTCAAGAAGATCAATTTGAGATGGTTGATTTATTGACTATAGATAAACCTTAGATGGTGAAAATTTATGTTGAACTGTCTTCTTCATTCTAGACTCAGTTAATTTCCCCCTTGATAGAGTTTAAGGATGTCTTTGGGTGGGATTATTCTGAGTTGCAAAGATTATATCTCCACATTTGCCAATTGCAAAGTGTGAGAACAAAAAATGGTTTATTGAAGAACCAAGCGAGTTAGCTACTTATGCAAAAGGAGAATTTGACAACACAAATTATGTCCTTAATTGACAATATGTAGGCTATGATTGCAAGACTCCACAACATTAAGGAACTAGAAATTTAGTTACAAGGTACCAAGCATGTAATTGCGATAAGACTCAAATTTAGCTGATAAAGAAACATAAATTTTAGAACTCTAGAAAGTGTTGAATAAGTTGCACAAGTTGGTGGAATGTAAGGATGTAACCCTGGTTCAAAAGGGGGAACAAATTGCCAATCAGACTTCTCAACTTGGAGAAGCTACGAGTGCCGTCCAAAGCTTTTTGGAATCCATTACTTTACATTATGGAGATGCTAAGGTGGTAGACTTTCATATCAAAATGGGGTATTATAGAATGCTGTGAAGAAGATTTGCATACTAAAGCCGAACATTTTGTCTCCCAACTCAAATATTTTTTTTATGAATTTTTTTTATAAGCTTGAAAGGAGAATGCATCCTCTATCTGATCAAGATGATTATATGTAAGTGGGTTTGGTCTATCATGCATGCGAGTGTTAGGATTCCATCGGTGTGGATATCCAAATATGTAAATTTTAAACTCTTAGCATTCCCAAGAATTGAACCGCTTGGCATTATCTTTGTAACTCGATGCACATTCAACACCAATCTGCCAGACTTTTTCAAGAGCATCGGAATGAAACCCTTACACTTCTTCTTATTGAGAAGAGAGAACATACACTTGTGAGGTCTATCCAAGTTCCCAGCCCAAATTTCTCTTGAGGAAGAGAGAATGCTACTAGCCTGAAGGTTTCCTGAAGACATAAGATTTTATCCATACAATTGGGATCCTTAGAATCGAGGAGTAAATCAAAATCCTTGGAGATCTTAATTCTCCTAGCACCTCTAATCTTCTTTTTGAGGTTCTTGAGGTAGGTGAAGACCGAATGCACTTCATTTATAGCTTTAGCCCAAGCAACAGAGGGACTGGAGAATTTCTCCCAAGTGGGGGGAGGATATCCTTGAGGCCAGAGCTTCCATTTCCTTAAAGAGGATAAAAAATGTCCCTCCTTGCCTGGCTACCATGTTGGACCTACCCCTCACTGCCGATGAGATTAAAGAAACCATTGGTAAATTGAAACTCTACAAATCTCCTGGCCTTGATGGCCTTCCCAAGGAGTTTTTCTTGGCTCTTGCTAATTTTTTGACTCCCTTCATTCTCTTGGTGTGGAAAGAATCTACTAGGAAAGGAACTCTCCCTATCGAGATCAATACTGGGTTCATTCGACACATCCATAAGAGGGGCCCTAAAGAAGACTTAAATAATTGGAGACCTATAACGTGTTTAACTTCCATCTATAAGATCATTGCTTCCTCCCTAGCTAGGAGACTTAGTCCTATCATGAAGCATTCATTCTTGATGTCCCTGTGGGAGGCCATTGAGTTTGCCCAAGAGTCCAATCAACCATTCTACTTATTTAAAACTGATTTTGACAAAGCTTATGATAGTATTGAGTGGGAGTTTGTGCTTCAGTCCCTTCATGACATTGGGTTCGGGAAAAAGTTCATCAAAGCTATTAGCACTCTCTTTGGTAATGCTCACTCTAGAATTTATATTAATGGTGTCCTTTCTCCCCGTTTTAGACTCATGAGATCTATTAAGCAAGGATGCCCCCTTGCCCCCCTCCTGTTTGCCATAGCTAGTGATGCTCTTGGATGGCTCCTTAAGGATGCTATGAACCAAAAGAAGCTGGAAGCAATTTTTGTCCCTGGGTCTAATGAAAAACTTTACCATTAGGCTTTTGCTGATGACACCAATATTCTGGTTAAAGCTTAACCTAGATTTGTTGACTGTGTCTTGAGTGTCTTAACACTTTTTGCCTAGCTAGCGGCTCCCACATTAATCATAAAAAAACTACTTTCAAAATTTCTACTCCGTGTCTGCCCCCATCTATTTTAGGTTTGGGTTGTGATATCATGAAGAATGGGGAGACCTTTAGGTTTCTTGGCATTCCTATGGGGTTCCAAGTGACTTTAAATCAGAGATGGGATTGGATTATGAATAAATTTAGAAGTAAGGTGTTCCACTGGTATCGTTGTCAAGCCTCCCTATCTCACAAGGTTTTTGTGTTGAATCACTATATTTTGCCCTACCTAGTTTTTTTCTCTCCTCTTGGATGCCTAATAGAAAGAACTTCAATCAGGTCTTTTCCCTTTCTAGAAGATTTCTTTGGGGAGCAAACCTTCTCTCCAACAAAATCCCAAAGGTGGCATGGAAAGTATGCTCCCTCCCCAAACAGGAAGGTGGACTTGGTATCTTTTGCCCCATCAAGATGGCGTCCAATCTCTTAGCTAAGTGGATCCATATGGCTATGGATTCTACTAACTTCTGGGATCTTTTAATTAAAAGAAACATTGACAATTTTCCCCTTGTTTAGTATAAATCTTGGAAAAAGTATAATTTGCCGGATATTCTACCCCTAACTCTAAATTCTTTCATCTAATTTATTTTTTTTTATGTTGGAGAGCATTTGGACTGGTTGGATATCTCTATGGGACAATAGCTCTCTAGGAATAACACAGCACAAGTGCTATAAACTTGGATTTTCCACTTGGAGAGACCTCACTTCTCGAAATCGGGTACTGACTCAAGAAGAGATTGCTGACAATCCTGTTTTATCTTATGGTTGTTTGCAGGTTTTGTTGTCACACGAAGACATGTTGAGAAGAAGGCTTTTTTATTGCAACTAGAGAGTAGTTGTCAAGTTGAAAGATGTTACGAGTGACATGTTGAAGAGACATAAGAAACAGAAAGGTTCTATCAATATGATCCTTCCAAAACTCAACTAGAGATGGAAGACCCAATGGACTGCTGCTTAGTGGACTCACAAATTTATGAGTCTTTGGCATATACCTTATAACATCAAACATTCCTTTTGATGTGGGCTGATCATTCATAATGGTATTTGGTGTGGTGCCAAAATCAACAAGTTTGGCATTAAATATGAAGTTTGTATTTTTTGTGGCAAAGAGGAGGATATCCCCCACCTATTTTTCAATTGTGTTCATACTCAACAACTCTCGAGGGTTCTCTCACTTGTATGTCAAAAGATGAACATCAACCTCAGCTATAATGAGACCATCCTTGGTTCGTGCAATAGGCTCCACTATACTCTTTGCAATATTTGGAGTGGTCACATTCTCTGGCATAACCGGAAATCCAAAAATCTTAAAGCTATCATTAATTATAAAGGATCTTTGATGCAGATTTCCTGAAGAGGATTCAGAGACCTAGGCATCAAAGTTATCTCTGACATCAGAGATGCCCCCAATGAAGAGTTCAGGTTGTCCATACACTTGGCCAATACTCCTCCTTGTAAGTGGAGGGAGTCCCTCCTGCAAATGTACTCTTATGTAAGATTTCAAATGGTCCTGTACTGTACATAACTGTTAGTATATGATCAATGTCTACCTCTCATGATTGTATGCACATTTTTTAAGGCCCCCCTTATGAGGAGAAGCCAAGCATGCATTACCCAATTGATGGGAATCCCAAATTGCATGTTGGATGAAGGCCATATTGGACCATGTAAGGTATTGTAATGAAAGGGAGTTACCAGGGTCCCCAATTGTCGGGTCCGGGGCAGCACCCCCGACACGATGCTAAAGGGAATATTCCATGGAATATTCCCTCTCGGAGTCAGAAATCATTTATATTTGTTAAGTGGGTTCAACTTTTCTAAGCCGTGGATGGCAATTACACGGGCGGTGGCCGCCCACGGTCTACCGCCCATGTATAGCCGTCCACGAAAGGCCACCCATGATCCTATATATACATGACTTCTGCACTACCTAAGACATTGAGTTGAGCTAGCATACCTCTACCTTGTATCTCCATATCTAGAGTTGCCTAGATAACCATTTAAGCTCTACCTTGAGAGTGCACGGGTGGACAACGCCATCATCTTTGTACTTGCTGCTAGTAGAAAATTGTTGAGATTCTCCTATATCTGTTATCTTCTCTGCTATTGCTCCTCTGTTATATTGCGAAAATATTGTCGTACATGGTATCAGAGCCGTAAGGTTCGAATAGCCTGAGAAGTATCATTATTTTAGCCTACTAGCAGACTAGAATATCATAAGATTTTTCGAGTGATTACATGATGGCTTCATCGTCGAACACTGTTCTTGTGCTTCAGCTAATGTTAATGCTGCACCTACTCGAATTCTTCCACCTGCATTCATTGAAGGGAAGCTGGACGGATCCAACTATACACTCTGGAAGTTCAAAATTCTTGCAATTTTGGACTCCTATGAATTACTTGACACTGTCATGGGACCGATGGGATTGGATCCAGAGCCTATACCAGTTGAAGATCTAGCTAATTCAAGATTGATGATTCAGCCAGATCCAGATCTTCTACGAGCTTGGAAGAGGCGGAATGCTGATGCATTATGTGCAATTGTCACTAGTGTAAGTGATTCTGTGCTTACTTTAGTTCAACATACTAATAAAGCACATGAGGCTTGGGGCATATTGGCTTGACAATATGAGACCAAGAACCACACTAGGATAGAGAATTTAGAAAATCAGTTGGCAAATGAAAAGATTTCTAATTCTGAAAAGGCTGAATATTTCAAACGGATAAAACATCTTCAAGACCAATTGGCTACAGTTGTTGTTGTTATAACACCAGAAGAGCTAGCTCAAAGATGTGTACGTGTTCTTCCAGCAAAGTATGATGGATTAGTAACAGCCCTCAATACTCAAGTAAGACCAACTCCCCTCACATTTGAAGAGTTTTGTGCTATGCTTTTAGAAGAAGAGATGTGATTGAGGAATTGACAAAGTACAAGCGATGCTGCATTTTCAGCAAATCCAAAAGTTAAAGGCTCTTCTGATGTATCAAAGAGGAAGCTAAAGAAGAAAAAGATCATAGGAAGTTGCTTCTATTGTGAAAAGAAAGGCCATGCCATCAAGGATTGCAGAAAGAAGCAAGCTGATGAACGGAATGGGACTCTAAAATCATTGTGGAAGAACAAAGAGTCTACAAACAAACAGAGATGGAACTTTGGGTAGCTATTGAAGAGGTATGTTCATCTGCTCAAGCTTGTGTTGATGAACCATGGGTTTTGGATAGTGGAGCTTCTCGCCATATGACCAGTAAAAAGGATTGGTATAGTTCCCTAATGCCTCTACAGGAATCCATCAATGTAGTGGTGGGAAATGACTCCAAGTGTCCAGCCGAAGGAACTGGAACCATCTCTTTTATCACTTCTCTAGGTGTTGACAAAAAGTTATCCGATGTTCTCTATGTACCTACACTCAAAAGAAATTTGTTGTTAGTTTCTGCAATATTAGATCGTGGACTCGAAGTTCACTTCAATAAGAGTGGTGCAGAAATCATGGATTCATTAGGTAATGTTGTAGGTAAAGGCATACGACGGGATAACTTGTATGAGTTAAGTGCTTTAACTACTATAGAAGATAAAGATGTAAGCAGATTATGGCACCAACGATTTGAGCATCTTGGATTTGCAGTTTTGAAGGAGATGCAAAGAACGGGGATGGTTGCTTATTTGCCTGCATTTTCAGAGTTGACGGAACCTTTTGAAGCTTGTATGATGGGCAAGCAACAACGAAAGGAATTTCCAAGAGAGACCAACAATTGATCTCTAGCTCCTCTAGAGTTGGTACACGCTGATCTCTGCGGTAAAATGTCTACACCTGCTTTAGGAGGATCTTTCTACTTTTTGCTATTAGTCAACGATTATAGTAGAAAGATGTGGGTTTATTTCATTCGAGAGAAGGCTAATGCTTTTGAAAAATTTAAAACGTGGCATAAGTATGTAGAAAATGAATCAAGAACGAAAGTGAAGAAATTTAGAACAGATAGAGGAGGTGAATTCTTGTCATCAGAATTCAACAATTACTGTAAGGAGCACGGTGTGAAAAGGCAACTTACCACAGCTCATACACCTCAACAAAATGGCGTTGTTGAGCGCAGGAACAGGACAGTAGTTGAAATGGCTCGTTGTATGCTAAAGGGTCAAGACATGCTTGATTCATTCTGGGCGAAAGTAGTCAATACAGTAGTCTACATCCTCAATCGAAGCTACACAAAAGCAGTGAAGGGGATGACTCCTCAAGAAACATATTCTGGTCAAAAGCCTTCAGTTTTGCATTTCAAAATTTTTGGTTGTTTCTGTTATGCACATATTCCTAATTCAACAAGATCAAAGTTGGAGTCAAAAAGTAAAAAGTGGTCTTCCTAGGATATAGTGAAGAGTCTAAAGCATACAGGTTGTGGGATCCTGAGGAAAGGAAGATTTTTGTCAGTCGAGATGTGGTGTTTGATGAACGACCACACTTAGTAGAAGATAAAGGTAAATCTACTATCTCATCAAACGGACAAATATCTCACCTTGTGCGTATCAAAAGACAGGTTAAAGTTGAGGAGGAGGAAACATATGATGGAGAAATTTCCTCAATAAAAAGCCAACCAGTTGTAGTTGCACAATGTAAGCCACTACCAAAGTGGGCACAACAACTCTTTGATGATCACAATCCACATGTAGATGTACCAGAATCATCATCGGATGGATTACAAAGATCAAAGAGAATAGAGGAGCAAAGAAGAGCCTCAGAACACATTGTTAACATGGCTCTAATGACAGATATCATGGGCTCAATAAAGGAACCTACCACCATTGAAGAAGCCCTTGATGATCCACGTTGGAGAGCGGCAATGCAGTCAAAATATGATAGTATACTAAAAAATGATACATTGGATCTAGTCAACTTGCCACCAAAGAAGAAGGTAATAGGTACTAAATGGATTTGGAAAGCTAAGTATAAAGTAGATGGAACATTAGAAAAGTATAAGGCAAGATTAGTTGCACATGGTTTTTCACAGATCGAAGGATTTGATGTTCAAGAAACTTTTGTGCCAACAGCACACATGACAACTATTCGGACAGTACTTGCAATAGATGCACAAAAGGCCTGGCTTATTTTCCAGATGGATGTCAAAATTTGCATTTTTGAATGGTAACCTCAAGGAGGAGGTATATGTATCTCAACCACTAGGTTTTGAGGTGCCCAATTCAGAAAATAAAGTTTGCACGTTGAAGAAAGCTTTGTATGGACTTAAGCAAGCTCCATGGGCTTGGTACCAACAGATTGATATTTTTTTCAAAAATATGGGTTTTGAAAGAAGTACTTATGATTCTAACTTGTATGTAACGAAAAGGGATAGCATGCTAGTTGTTGTCATTGTATATGTACATGATTTGATCATTATAGGAGATCATCAGGAACTCATCAATCAAACTCGGATCAGCTTGGGAACTGAGTTTGAAATGACAGACTTAGGTCTTCTCCATTTTTGTCTGTGAATTGAAGTATGGCAAAGGAAGGATGGCATTTTCATCTCACAACAAAAATATGCCAAAGAAATTCTCAAGGCATTTGGAATGATGGACTGCAAACCAACTAGCACACCTATGCAGGTAAATCATAAGCTATCTATGCATGATAACATGCCTGATGTAGATGCTAAGAAGTATAGGAAGCTTGTTGGAAGTCTTATTTTCCTATGCAACACTAGACTAGACATTTGCTATGTTGTTGGAGTATTAAGCAGGTTTTCCAACAAACCTAAGGAGAGTCATTGGAATGTTGGAATGCGAATTCTAAGGTACATTGCAGGAACCTTGGATTTTGGTATTTTGTATACCAAAAGTAATACACTTCAAGGATAGTTCTGATTCATATTGGCTGGAGATTGTGATTCTAAAAAATCAGTTTCTCGATATTGTTTCTCACTTGGTTCAGGAATATTTTCTTGGGTAAGTAGGAAGCAACCAACTCTTGCACTCTCCTCCACTGAAGCAGAGTACAAAGCAGCTTGTTTTGCTTCTTGTGAGGTAGTTTGGTTAAGGAGAATTCTTGCAGATCTAGGCTTTCCATCAAATATGGTGACTGTACTCAAATGTGATAATCAACGTTGTATGGCTATTGCAAAGAATCCAGTATTTCATGCTCGCACCAAGCGCATAGAAGTACAATACCATTACATTCGTGAGCTAATTGAAGATGAAATTGTGGAGCTAGAATATTGCCCAACAGAGGCAAATTGTGCTGACATATTCACTAAAGCACTTGAAAGAGAGTAGCTAAACAAGCATCTTCAACAGATGGGCATAGGAAGAAGACCTACTTGATTTATCATCGGTAAACATTGAGGGGGGGTGTTAGTATATGATCAATGTCTACCTCTCATGATTGTATGCACATTTTTTAAGGCCCCCATTATGAGGAGAAGCCACGCGTGCATTACCCAATTGATGGGAATCCCAACTTGCATGTTGGATGAAGGCCATATTGGACCATGTAAGGTATTGTAACGAAAGGGAGTTACTAGGGTCCCCAATTGTGGGGTCCGAGGCAGCGGTGAGCAGCCTCGGCTGGGTGGGTCCCAGGGGGCCAATGGGCCCTGTAGTGGGGGTCCGGCCCTGGTGCGACGGTAAAGTGAATATCACATGGAATATCCCCTCTCGGAGTCAGAAATCATTTATATTTGTTAGGTCGGTTCAACTCGTCTAAGCCGTGTATGGCAATTACACGAGCGGTGGCCGCCCACGCTCTACTGCCCATGTATAGCCGTCCACAAAAGGCCACCCATGATCCTATATATACAGGACTTCCGCACTACCTGAGACATTGAGTTGAGCCAGCATACCTCTACCTTGTATCTCCCTATCTAGAGTTATCTAGATCACCATTTAAGCTCTACCTTGAGAGCGCACGGGTGGACAACACCATCATCTTTGTACTTGCTACTAGTAGAAAATTGTTCAGATTCTCCTATATCTGTTATCTTCTCCGTTATTGCTCGTGTGTTATATTGCGTAGCTATTGTCTTAGAATAACTGTATTGCACTATGGTGTGCTCCTATTTGTTCTTTGTAGCCATGTCTGGTCCCCAGAGGTTCTGTGCCTCTTGTTATTTTGGTGGGGGACCTACCCCTTGTACATCCATACATTTCTTTTTTAATCTAAACTTCCTTTTCCTTCAAAAAAAACACCATTATATCATCTTTAAATTGATTATTTGAGAATAAGAGAAGAGGAGTATGAGTCTTTTTTCAAGTGTCAATGTATTCTCTGTGTACACTATATTTCTATCTATTTGTTGGATTTTGTTCATAGTTGAATGTTATTATAATCTAGGATGTATGTGAATAGAAACACACACAAAATTCTCAAAAATCGCGATTCCGCAAACCTCGTTATTGTGCACAAAGGATAATATCATAGTTCTTTTCAGAAAGGATCTACATAGGGTAATGTTTAAAGCTTTCTATAAAGCTTTGAGATTACTTCTTTTTGTGGATTGATTTCTTCCCACATAGCTTGATACTTCCTTACACATGAGTGCCACCTCCTTGTTCACAACATCACTCATAAGAAGCAAGTTTTGAATTATTTTGGTAGTGATGTGTGTGAACACACTTAGGAACATTAGGACAACTTTTTATTCTTTAGGAGGTTTTGTCTGTAGATTGTATATATGCCTATAACCCTAATGGATCACTTATTTTTGTATATTAACTTGGAAATGCATTCAATATTGGGTTGTTCTCCAAGTCTCTTCTTCTTCCTCGTGATGATCATGTGCTTTTTCTGACCTCAAGCTCCAATAGTATTCATCCCACTTATTGTCAATGAAGGCTTCCTAGAGATCAACTCAGAGGGGGACTACATAGAGTTGATGCAGCTCCGAGAGGAACATAACATTTATGTACCCATAGAAGGAAAAGGAGAAACACAAAATAAATGAAAAGAGTAGAGGGGGCTCATTCACATATACTTAGGGCCCCATAAGAGTGATACCTATGAAACCTATATTAGCATCAAATTATTGATAATACTTCATGCTGATCAATGGTTAGGCATCATTTGTGCATGCATCCATAAAGTTCGAGTTGAGGATGATGATGATGATGATGATGAGTAGAGAGTCAATGCAACCCAACTTGAGAGCCACTATGATCCTGATCTAATCCACTATTTTTCCCATCTTGCTATTCATTTGATTAGGTATTTGTGTATCTCTTTCAAATACATTGTGTTTCTTTTATAATGAAAGAGAAATTCCACTTTTTCAACATGAAATAAGCATAATGCAATTGAGAAAGCTATGCAAAATATCTAATTGAATGAATAGCAAGATGGAAAAAAACTTGTATGGGTAGGGATTGATACTCTTTATCACAAATTATTCTATATGTGAGTAAGTGATAAAATCACTTTTTGGAATCAAAAGAAAACTTGAAAGACTAGCTCATGTGCTCTATAAATGGGAATCAAAAGAATGCCCTTATACATCCAATATGCTTAAGAAAAAAAATTTAACATGAGAAATGTACATTTTGGGGAAAATAAACTTTTAAAGTGACTTGCACCAGCCTAATAATCAACTTCATAAACAAACTTTGCTAAGTATCTTGGAAATCGATACACTTAAACTAGTGGTTAAGTCGCTCGGATGTGTAGGATGCTCAAAGCCAATTAGAAGCATGGGACGTCAAATTTTCTAAGAGATCCATAGAATGTTATAGAAGCATCTAGTTAAAGTCAACTCAAGATGATGGAAGTATACTAGGAAACATGGATGATTGTCTTGAAAAAAAGCCCTAGTAGACTAGGAAGCTTGGATGATTAGGTTAGAGTTATAGCTCCAAAGACAAAGTGATCTAGAGTACCCCTCCTCAAGTTTAGAGTCAGATAAAAAGATAGCTGGCTGAGAAAATGGATAGCTGTGATTATGTGTGTCACTCTGCTCCCATCCTATTTATCCCCTTGCTCCTAAAATAGAAAATATCTAGTGTTCTAGTGTGGACATATGCCATCATGCATGCTCACTCTATCATCATCTTAGGAATCTTTGCTAAGCTAGCCCTTGTCCTACACACTCTCATCTACGATCCAACTTGGATCTATGTCTAACATGGAGAATTAGAGATAACCTCTTAATTATGGTTACCTAATTTTCTATAAATGGTTTCAAGTTTTCAGTAAAAAAAAGGTGTAATAATCATCGAAGTTTACATTACATGACAAGATGGTATAGTTATTAATTAGTTAGCGTTTTCATATAATAAAGAAGATTTTTATGTTATGTTCATATCTTTCATCAACGATAAGTTTTTTATTAATCTCATTCAATAGCATATCGTCACTTCGTTATTTCTCTTTCAGATATTGCGGGACCAACTAGTCCTCAAATGGCCTTTTCATGAAAGCTCCATGTTCTATGAGAAAGAGTTTGATTGAATCTTTCTATCTTTCTTATTTACAAACATAAGTTAAATTCTTCTTCTTATTTTCAACATTTCCACTGTCGAATAAGTTGATTATAATCACCAAATTCAAATGATTACATAATTCCGTTCTTATATATATCTTTTGAAAAGAGTTAGAAGGATTGTATAAACTTGGAGCATAAAAACTGCTAAATTCTTCTTTTTTTTGTTTCAAAAGGTACATCTTCTTTATATATTTCCAAAAGAAAAATAGGAAGAGTTATCTTTTGCTATAAAGCGTAATTATTAACAACCAAGATGAAAAGATCTCTAAATTTCCATGTAAGAAATCTTGAAAATGGCAAGAAGATGGGTCACTTATTATGACTTTATGTAGACCTCAATCCTTTCCAACTCTCTTCATATGTACAGCTCTTTAACACTAGTCTTATACAAAATTAGGACACTAAAGTATCTTTTCTGTAAAAGGTTAAATAAATAACGTGTATTGATGCAATAAAAGTTTGGGAAAAAAAAACTTTTCAAACCGCATTGAAATTATACCTAGATATTCTATGAAAAATATAATTTTTGATAAACCTTTTTTTCATAACCCAAAATATAGCATTGATTTAATATGGTAAAAGAACGTGTTTATATATAGACTTGTATAGGAGAAGAGGCAAATATCTCCATAGAGAAAGTTTTTCCCCATATTCAAATAATTCTTCTAATAATAAAGGCTATAAATCATCTAACACATGTCTTGGAAATTGGAAAATTTATTTTTTATAACTAGAAAATTATTACTATACTGGGTGTGCATTATATAGTGATAGAGTTTAGGAATCTTTTTATATCAAACACTATAATGGTTGGTTTTCTATTCCAATCCATCATTTACTACCATGCAAATATGCTAGATGTGTTTGAGCAAATAATTCATGTACATATCTCACGTATCATTAACCATCTTACTATTCTATTAAATAGCCATATTGCACTCGCCAAGAATAAAATCTCTTCTAAAAACCTTAGCTTTTCTCAATAATATAAGGTATATGATATCAATTGGAATATTTTTATAAAGATTATAACCTATTTTACATAGAATAAACTAGCCTATTAACTTTAATCATATAGCACATACAATCTTTGCTAATCAAATGACTTTTTCTTAGCATAGAAAGGATAGTACCTTTTTTTTATCATCAAGCTATGACATAGAGATTTTTTTTCAGCCTTTAGAATTTTAAATAATATTTTGGTAATCAACAATGAGTAATAATAATGATACGACCACTTTGCTGAATAATTCATCAATTACAACATTGTCATGGAATTTGCTTAATGAAGACATTATAAATATCTGGTTGTGAATACGAAAGTGCCTAAATATATAGAATAAGAGATGTTACTGCATTTATAACAATAAAAATGGGGATAACATTCTTTTGCTACAAATTCAACATTAACTCACCATAATCTTTGCACCACGATTGGAAATAACATTATAAAACTAATAAAGAAATCTTATTGTTTTCTATGCTTTGAGGAAAATTCTAGTTCCTTCGAGATATACAAACCTTGTCCTAACATGTTACATATTTACATTTATAAATGGTTGCCTCTAATAATATAAATAAAAAACTATCTCTTCTTCAAAACATCAAAGTGTTCAAATACAACACTAGTAGATATATGAGAAAATCAAAATCCACCGCCAAGCACAATGTGATTGGTTGAAATTTAAAGCTTTGGGACTTAATGGTTTCATGTACTTTAGCCTTTCATGTACTCATGTATGTTTATATCTAGCTTGAGGCATGTATGGCAACAAACATTGTGAAACAAACACAAAGGACCCACTTTTGAATAGCATATGGCATATCACTTAAAAAAATGTAAGTTAAGCTACACGGAAAGACTAGACCACAAGAGGGGAGAACGAATGCTATTTAGATTGTGGTTTCAACGGGAAGAGAACGTATGAGCGTGCACGGACTTGTGGCGATAATTGGAAATCTGCAAAATGACATACTGAGGCAAAGAGAAAATGAACGTCCAAAAGTCACACAGGCATAGAAAGTAGAAAAATAAAATACATTTCTATTCGCTAAACGCAGAGGTTGACCAATCAAACTGATCTTCCAATCCATGAGTAGACTCTTCTCATTTTCTCAGCCGTCGGGTCTATGACGCAAATGATAGGACCCTCGTCGACTCCTCATCCGGCGGCTCTACGTTGCCGCCCTCATGCGCCGGTTCTATGGCAGATATGACAGGGCCACCCTCATCCGCTGGCTCTCTCGTCCGCAGGCTCGAAGATAGGGATTCAAGGCCGCTCTCATCTGGTGGTTCTATGTCGCCGCCCTCGTTCACCGTCTCTGTGCTGCCGTCCTCTTCAACCGGCTCTGTGGCCCTCACAGTCGGTCGTTGTGCATACTGACTCCTTAGACCCTTCACTAAATCCTGGACTTCCTGGCGGTCCATTTTTCTTAAGCAAGGCTCGCCCTTATGCGCCGGCTCCATGACCTTGAAATGAGTCCAATCAAAGTTTGCGACATCCAGCAAGCCCATCACTTGTTCCGCGGCCTCTATGTCTTCCCTATAGAAGTGGTCCGTGTTGCTGGCATGCTGCAGCGTGAATTTTTGCCCAATGGCCTCTTTCCACCAGTTCTTGAATGCTTCGTTGAGGCTGTTATCGCCGTGTAGCAGCAAGGAATGCAGGGCTCTGGCAGAATAAATTCTGCTAGTAAAGCGCACTCTTCTCCCTGTGTGAACAAAGTCAACAAGTTTCTTACATAGCTTCACTAAGATGATCCCTCCAAATTCCCTTGTCTCACCAGCGTTACCACCCATCAGGTAGTTTTGGATTTCTTCACTAATGCGAGCGGAACTTTCGCGGATCCCTGGAGCGAATCTCGAACCACTTTGCTCATAGAGATGGACTCTTATTCGACGGTCACGGCAGCAAGCCTCCAAAGCTCTAACTCGGAAGACCACGCTGGACCTAGATTTAATCAGCAGTAGTTGAACGATAGTATCCAATACGTTGGCTTGATCGACGAAGTTCTTGATCAGGAAGGGGTGATCATTGTCATTCTCGGGCTTTTCTGACCAATGCCTTGCCAAGGCAGTCACACTGTTGAGGGCTCCAATTCCATCGTCCCCTGACCCATGTACCCGGTCACGCAATCTCCAGAATAGATCCTGATACGTCTCGACATTTTCTACTCCTCTCCATAACCCTGGTAAATTTGCTGCCGCCGTGACTTTGACTGGATCAGCGCTGTTCATATTTGCGCAGGCCATAGCTACTCCTTTCACTGAACACATAAACATTAACATCCTGCGATTCAGGATTTCCACAAGTGGAGGCCTGATGTTTCGGTTCAGCTCTTCCTTGATTTTATTGAATCCAAACTCTAAAAGCTGCAAATCCTCTGCTTTGGTCATACTCTCATCTATAGCCGTCTTGTAGACGCTGTTGTAAAATGCTGCAAGGCTGTTATCATATGTATCTGAGAGGCAGCTGATTCTCCAGATAGATTGAAGATTTACTTCATCAAGCAGATATGACGGAAGAGCGATCGCTGAGGTTATAAGCACGAGGACGTAAAAGATATACATAGATATGGTAAGATTCTGCTTGTCAGAATCAAATGGATGAAAGGGGATGTAGCAGAAACGGTAGCCTGTGCCGACCAGGCAAATAAAAGCAAATAGTGCACCTAAAACACGGCCCACAAGGCTTACACGGCTCTGTATCTGGGGTTGTTTGTCGACAAACTCAAATCTGGTGGGATCCTTATGCTCGTTGAAGCGAAAGAAGGAGATCAATTTGGCGAACATCTCCGTGACGAAGAGGCGAAGTGACTGAAGGAATGCTAAACTGCTAACGAAGACGAAATCCAAAGTGGAAATGTCACTCACCAAACCTCCAAGAATCACAGCGGTCGCCCAAGTGAGCGCCATGATTCCCAGCACACGGGAAAAGTTCTGCAAGGTCGCGACGATAAGGGCCCAACGCTTTACACGATTTGCCTCCTCTTCAAAATCAATATTCTCCTTGCGCAGCTGCTGGCGCACTGCTTGGCCCCTTTGTGCTGTTATCTCTATCTCCCCAATTGGTTGCAATGCGGCCTCGGGTGGGGAAGATCTATTGAGGAATCGTGGAAGCCAGTGAAGCCACATTATCCTCCCTTGTAACAAAAATCTGGGATCTCCTCCTGATGCACTCACGACTCACAAGTGTTCCCACTGCCAACAGTGAGACGCTAGTGGCGGAGGTCCGTGAAAGCCAGAGCTTCAGCCTTCCGAGACCTTCTCAGATCCCAGACGTATGATGTATGAGATTGGCAGCCATGGCCCGTGGGCATGCGAACTTCGAAGGGTATATGACTGGGAGGGACGCCTTAATAATTCTCGCAGGCACAGATACTGCTGAAGGCACTGGAGTGGAGAAGACCTCAGATGGAGTGGTCGAAGCGTCCATTGATTTAGTCAACGTTATGGTGAGTGGCTTGCTTATCAGAAACCTAAAGGATTTGGGTCCACACGGCCTCACGAGTCACGACCACTTCAGACATCAAATTGACCAACTTTTCGTAGTACAATTAAGACTAGACATATCTAACGTCTTCCAGTTGCTCCGCCAACTTCCAAGGATTTCATTTCACGACAGCTATAGGATTTCTTTTCTAGAAAACAATACATAAAAACAGGATTCTACTAATGATGCGCTTAATGCAGCTTAAGCCATGAGGCTAATTACAAAGAATACATCAGCAGTTAGTCAACCTAATTGACAGAAAATAAGATTACAAATCTTGTGGGGTTTTAGCTTGTATGGAGATAACAGCAGCCGTTCTCTCCATTTGTTAGGAGGGACAGATTAAAAAGCAGAGGCCAAATTCGCTACAAAGGAAGAGCTTTCCTAGATAAAAGGTCCTCTTATGAATGGATTATCCGAAAATTTGAAAGAAATCTTGTCTTCTTGAGATTCACTTGGGATCCAGTAGTAATAGAGAAAGTGGAGTGGCAATCAAGAAAATTGGCAACTAGTCTTCCTTTGTTAGTCTCGTGAATAGTGACTCGCGAGGGGGCAAAACGTTAGCGTCTCTGAGTACTGCGTGTCTCATGGTGTGCTTGGTTGTTTTGCCCTCGCCGTGCTCCTCATTCACCTTTGCGCGTTATCCTTATGTGAGCACCGTCTCAGGGTTCTTCGCCTTCACAGGTGTCTCCCCAAAAAGGGAGACAATGTCTTTACACGAGACCCTCCGGGATGGCTTCTCAATTGTCGATGCTATGCAGAAGACTCATCAAGGAGATGAAATCGGTCATAGTTCCTATGACATTGCATCTGCTCCTAGTGGCTCCAGCTCCAAATGGCGCTCGTATGCAAACACTATCAACGGAATGGACAATGTAACTCCTCCACCTTCCAATCGATGCTTAATACAAGTGCCCCTCAAATTTCAATGCTAGTCCTTATTTCATTGATAAAGGTAAAACCAAAATTGAGGCTCATCCCATCTGATCAATGTAGATGAAGATATGTCCGATAAGGATGATAAAACCGTAGTTGTAGATAGGAATTCTTTGGACGAGTGATAGACCCAATTTGCGGATAGTGGTTATATGATTGTGTCACGGATCCAAACTAGCTCAAGATGTGCTTAAGGTGTGGGTTCATAATAATTGGGAGTCCAGGGATCTTCCGTTAATCACATCCTATACCGCCCAAGTAATTACTCCTTCTTTTGTTTTTTTGACAACTCCCTAAGTGCTCTTCAAGTAATCTTTAAGGGGCAGTGGCTAATCAAAAGTATCCCTCTCTCCTTTTTTAAATGCTACATAGGGTTTAACCCTAGCGGGTCCCAAGCCCACAAAGTGCCAATATGGGTGGATTTCTCAGACCTTCCATTCGAATATTACCCATGGGTCAAAAGCTTATGTATCATATTAGGTAAAGTCCTAAGTCAACAATCTAGAGGGAATGGCGTAAATCCCAAATGGGACCCACAAAAATGCTGATAGAGATTGACTTAGACAAGCACTCAAGACCTCCATTTCCATAAAAGACTAAGATGAACACCCCCATTGCCATAAAAGACTAAGATGGTTTGAAATTACGGGAACAAACGTGATTTATCATAATCTCCCAAATGCCTATTTCAAATGTTACAAAAAGGTCCATTTTATAAAAGATTTTCCCTTTCTTAAACTTTTTGGCGTTGATAGTTCTACAAGGACAAGCAAAATGGTGTTAAAAAAGGTACTGCTCTATAACAAACGAATAAAAATTCAACTCAATTCAACTCAAGGGAAAACGTTTCCCAAATCACCCAGGAAAAAGGAAAGTAAATTGCTCAATCTCTTTGAGGTTCTTTTAGAAGACGTGGTTAATCCTTTTGGACAATATAAGGAGACTCTAATGTGATGTGCCAAAGAAAATGTTGACCCTAGTACTCAAGAGACTGCTATGTAGAGTCAAGCTTCACGTAGTTCTCCTAAATCTACTAGCAAATGACGAAGATACAAATAACCCTTTGACCACAGTTAAGGGTAGGAATGCAGTTAAATCAAATGATTCTTAGGTGGCACCGACTAAGCAAATTGTCGGTGAACAAAAAGATTCTGATAGTACTTTTATGAAACAAATTAAAGGACATGATGAAAAAGGATTGGATGAAATGGCCCAGGATGTAACTTCCAATGAAGATGATTCTTCGATGCATGATGATTCTTCTATTGTATGTTCAACATCAAGGTGGTAAAAAAAAAAGCATAAATATATGCTAAGAACCTTTGGGTCCTTGCTTAAGAAGCCTAAGAATATTAGGAAATAATGGTTGCTTTTTCCTATTTGAGGTGTGGCTGATTGACTATCTTTTTTGTTTTTGTTAAGGTGAATAATACTAATATTGTTTCTTTTGGTTTCAAAAGGGATCTCTAACACTATTCATACAAAAAGTGTTAACTGTTGGATGAAGTCTCTTAACTCTTGTCTAGATTTTATTTTCTTGCAAGAGGTGAAGACCTCCATATCTAAATTATAGTGTAATCTGATAATTGTTTCTAATAACTATGATTGGTATTATACTAACCACCTTGTGGCTAAAAGGGGCTCTATTCTAAGTGTCCTTTCCTCCTTTAATCATGCCATTGATAGCCTACATTACAACAGTTCTCATCAATGGGTGTCATGGATAAAGAAAATTATCCTTAAACTCAATTTCCATGTGACTTTCTATATATCATGATTAATTCATAATTTTGAAAGTCTATTGCCTCCATTGCATTGTAAACATGTCAAAACCCTAAGATTGATTGTCATTTTCCTGATTCTGACACCCGTTGTTCTTGTTTTAAATTGATAATATCATCGATGACAACATCAATTTATAACCACCATTGATGAACCACTCTTGAAAACCTATACAAGGAGGGGTTGGCCACATACATACTCAGTCTTTCCAATGCTAGTCTTGGGAGCTCAAGGAGTCGTGATCCACAAGTAAGTACTTTACAACTTCTAGTTCGAGTTCTAATGTTGTTCTTTGATGTAGTCTTATCGAGTCAAGTATCCAAGGCATCCTGTCTTGTCATATTGTAATCTTATTATGAGATCCTTTCCAATCAAGTTCATTTCCCTCAAGGGAGTTCTTGTAATCATGATATCTTGATTCATAGTTAGCTTTTGAGATTGTTGATGGAGAGTGTTAATCTCCAAAAGAACAAGTTGACCTTGAATTTAGATCACCTCTATATCAAGATCAACTTTAGACTCCACCTAATTTAGAGAATCTTCTCCAAATTATCAGAAAATTGATTATTCTGAAAAATTCAGTTTCTTCAGAAAAGTCTGCTGCAGATTAGTCACTCATTGACCAATCAATCCTGTAAAGTTTTTGATAAAACTTTGCACAACACTTCGCCTTAAGGTTGCGCAACTTTGCCAAGTTAAATCTCTCAAAAAGATTAAGTACACACTGAGAAATGTGTGAAACACTTTACCTATGTCTGAAAGTGCTTCTCTCCAATGGCGACTTTGACACCTGCAACTTCTTAGCACTGATTCTCCCAACTCTGAACCCGTTTGATCAAGATCTTCTAGCCATAGATAGCTTACCTTCCAACTTAGATTTTGAGCCCTCACTTGTGTAGAACTTTACACTGTGGACTGAGCACTGACCATTTCTTTGAAGATGAAATGTGCGCCAAATTTTTCGACTCTCAGAACATCTTCACATATAAATGTTCCTAAACAAAATTCTCACAGCCTGATTGAAATTAATCTCTCAAATTCTAGCCATAGATAGATTAGCTATGGACTTAGATACGTGCAAAAGGATTCTTCAAAAGATTAAGCACAGAAGGAGAATGGGAGAAAAGATCGACGCGCAGAATTTTTCAACATTTTCTTCTTCATTACTTTTCATACATATGGTTGATGATACATATAATGTTCATCACCTCTTCACCTATTCTTCTCTATCTGATCTATATCACTCTCTCTTACTATGAATACGTATCTGTAGATATATATACGAGTCTAACTCGTCATCTTTTTCAAAATACATTGAACTATTTACAAGAGTAATATACAAAAGAAACCTTTCTGATTCTATTTTCTTCCTCTGAAAGTAATCTTCATTCTTCCACATATCTTCTCAATTTGATCTTCATATAATCACTATTGATGATTGTTCTGCTCCAACAGCTCCCCCTCAATCTTCAATTGTGATTACCTGCATCTTCTTTATTCCTGCCATATCTTTAAACCTCTGCAACTTAGGTCCATCCAAACTTTTAGTCATCATATCTGCAAGTTGATCTTTTGTAGGGGTGTGTATGACTTCAATTTCCTTCTCAATGACCTTCTCTCTCAGAAAATGATACTGTATTTCAATATGCTTAGTTCTAGCATGAAATACAGGATTAGCTGCCAAGTATAATGAACTCATATTGTCTCCACAAATAATAGGAGTACTCTGAATCACATCAAAAACTTTCAAAAGTGTCTTTAGCCATATTACCTCTTTTGCAGCTTCCACCATACCTTTATATTCTGCTTCTGTAGATGACAAAGCAACTGTATGTTGCTTCTTGGAACACCATGAAATCAATTTGTCTCCTACATAGCACAAGTATCCATGTGTTGATCTTCTATCATCCACATTACCTGCCCAATCTGCATCACTATATATCTTGATTCTTGTATCTGAAGTAAACCCATAGTACAACCCTTCTTTGAGTGTACCCTTGATGTACTTAAGTACTCTTTGTCCTGCAATCCAATGTTCCTTTCTAGGACAATGCATGAATTGTGAAAGCACACCAACTGCATATGACAAGTCAGGCCTTGTCAATGTAGCATAAATCAAGCTACCAACCAAACTTTGATAGAGTTTCATATCTCTGAACTCTTCTCCTCCAAACCTAGACAATTTATGGTTTACTTCCAAAGGTGTAGGTGCAACCCTGCAATCTTCCATTTTAAATTTGGTTAGCAAATTCTTAAGATACCTTTCTTGGGTCACATATACTCCATGTTGAGTATAAGAAATCTCCATTCCCAAGAAGAATGATAGGTTCCCCAAGTCACTGATTTTGAACTCTTTCTCCATCTGCTTCTTGATCATTTGTATCCCCTTATCATCTGTTCCTGTAAGTATTATGTCATCAACATAAACACACATAAATGAACCCATCTTCACTTGCTTTGACTAGCAAGCTACTATCTGCCTTTGATGCTTGAAATCCAAGATCATTCAAGAATTTTACAAGCCTATAATTCCAAGCCCTTGGGGCTTGCTTCAACCCATACAAAGCTCTCTTGAGCTTACATACATAATTTGGACTCACTTGATCTTTGAACCCATCTGGTTGCTCCATGTAGACTTCATCTGAAATGTAACCATTCAAGAAAGCATTTTTAACATCTAATTGAGACAACTTCCAACCTTTACAAGATGCAATTGCAATGAGTGTCCTGATGGTTGTCATCTTTGCCACAGGACTATAAGTCTCATCATAGTCCACTCCATATGTCTGTGCAGACCCTTTCACAACAAGTCTAGCTTTGTACCTAGACACAGTTCCATCTGCAAATCTCTTTGTTTTGTAAACCCACTTACATCCAATGATCTTCTGACTATTAGGTTTAGGAACCAAATCCCATGTTTGATTCTCTATCAATGCATCATACTCCTCTTGCATAGCATCTTCCCAATTCTTCTTCCCTTTGGCTTCTTCATATGTAGAAGGGTCTTCATCTGCTTTTACCAAATAAGCATAATCTTTAGTAGTTAAGAATGAAGTGTCATAGCTATACCTTGTAGGTTGCCATTTGTGCCTAGATGATCTCCTAACTTCTGCACTTCTTGAGGTCTCTGGTTCATCACATTCTGGATCAAACCTTGGCCTCTCTTCAACTTCAATCTGCACTTCATTACTCTCACTTTCATCAAGTAATTGAATCTTTGCTTTACCTTTCCTTTGTTCCACTACTTCTTCATCATCTGCATGTACATTATATTTACCTGCATACCAAGTACCTTGCTCATCAAATGTAACATCCTTGGATACAATAAATTGCTTTGTGGATGGACTCCACAACCTGTATCCCATTTGCTTATCATCATAACCAATGAATACATACTTCTCTGCCTTAGGCTCCAACTTATGCCTCAATTGAGATGGCACATATGCATATGCCAAGCATCCAAATATTCTGCAATGATCCAAGGTAGGTTTCTTACCCCACCAAGCTTCATATGGTGTCATATCCTGCAAAGCTTTACAAGGCAATCTATTAACCAAATATGTAGCTGTATTAACAGCCTCAGCCCACAAATAATTTGGGCAATTCTTCTCTTTCATCATGGACCTTGCAAACTCAACAAGAGTCCTATTTCTTCTTTCTGCTACCCCATTTTGTTGAGGAGAGTACCTGCAAGTAACTTCTCTCTTTATACCTGCATTCCACAAATAATCATTGAACTCATTTGAAAAATACTCTCCCCCTCCATCTGACCTTAGTCTCTTCAATTTTTGACCTGTAATCCTTTCTGCATATGCATGATAGTGTTTAAATGTATTAAACACTTCTGACTTTTCCTTAATCACATAAATTGTGATCCACCTGGTAGCATCATCAACATATATGACATAATATCTTGAACCATTTATACTAAAGTCCTTTGAAGGACCCCACACATCTGTATGCACCAATTCAAGTCTTTCTGAATACATAAACCCATGTTTGGAATAGGATTGCTTATGAGCCTTACCTAATTGACATGCCTCACATCTGTATGTCATGTGTTGACCTGCAATGTTAGGCATTCCAAGCACTGAATCATTGTTAATCATTTCTTTGATACCTCTTTCATTAAAGTGTCCAAGTCTTTTGTGCCAAAGATCCAATTCTGACACCTTCTGCTCTCCATATGTGAACATAGCATGTCCAACATTTCCTTGTACCTTCAATGTGAAAAGCCTTCCTTCTTTCTTTCCTGCAATAACTTGTTTATACCCTTGACTAGGGTCTTCCACATAAACTCCATCATTGGTAAACCTTACCTCATAACCTTTTTCCACAATTTGACCTACACTGATCAAATTCTTTGGAATTGTGGGAACATAAAGTACCTTACTCAGAAGAGTGCTCCCATCCTTAGCCTTGACTGAACCAATTGACTTTACCTTATGCTTTGTATTATCACCTGTCTGAACTGTATGATTAATTGCATTATGATCTAGGTCAGTCATCAAAGCAATATTTCCACTCAAATGATTACTACATCCTGAATCAATATAAAACACTCTCATGTCCTCATGTGAAGTTTCACATGTATTCATAATGAGAGTCGAGTCCTCCTTTTGATCTGATGCATAGTTGTAGTAGGTGTTATTATAGGATTGACTTTGGAAGTTTCTTCCACCACCTCTTCCAAAATAATTCCTACCACCTCTACCTCTGAAATTTCCTCTCTGAAATCTACCTCCTCTTCCTCTTTGATTAAAGTTCTGATAATTACCATTGTTTTGATTATTATGCCAACAATCATGAGATAGATGATTGGTCTTACCACATATCCAACAAGCTCTTGCATTCTCTTTGTTGTTTCTGCCTCTTCCTCTACTTCTGCCATTTCCTCTTCCTCTTATGAAATTTGCTTGGTTTGATGTACCTTCTTCTTCACCTGATTGTTGCTTTCCTTTGTTGGCTTTCTTCTTGTCTTTAGAATACATTGCATGACCTGCACTCTTATCAACATCTCCTTTGACATCATTCTCAAAAGTTAGCATATGGCCTAACAATTGATTCAAATCAGGAGTAAAATGATCTAATGAAAGTTCTGTAGATAAAATGAAAGGCTTCCATTTCTCATCTCCTCTTAGCCCTGTGAGTATTTGTCTTACCAATTTGTCTTCTTCAATATCTTCATCAACTGCACCTAAAGAATCTGCAATGTCTTTCATCTTTGTCACATAATCAGAAATTGATTGTGAGGCCTTCTTTTTGAAGGTAGTAAACTCTGCCCATAGTGAAGCCTTCCTTGATTTGGTTGTATTTTGGAAATGCTCTTCCAAAGCATTCCAAATGTCACAAGCACTCTCAAGTCCTCTAATGTGAGGAAGTAAATAGTCATTGACTGCCATGTAGATGATGCTTCTTGCTTGAGCATCCTTCTTCATCCAATTCTTCAAGTCTGCAAGCTCCTCCCTAGTTGGAACACTAGGATCTCTGAATTCTGGCTTTTCTTCATCTCCAGTGATGTATCCTATCAGATCTTTGCTCATAAGATGAGCTTCCATCCTCATAGACCATGCAGGATAGTTCTCTCTATCCAACTTTTCAATTTGGAGACTATCTCCCATCCTTACTTCACCTGTAGCTTCAAATCTTTAACCTTTACAGATAATAAATGTACCTTTACTTCGAATGTTGCTCCTTCTGATCCTTTTGATGCTCTTTGTATGTCTTCCTTCAAGTTTTCTTCAACCTTTACCCTTCTGCACCTTCAAGATGTAAAGATTTGTACTTCTGCAATAGTCGGAGTCTTCTTCACTTCAATTTTGATACAACCTGCTCTGATACCACTGATGGAGAGTGTTAATCTCCAAAAGAACAAGTTGACCTTGAATTTAGATCAGCTCTATATCAAGATCAACTTTAGACTCCACCTAATTTAGAGAATCTTCACCAAATTATCAGAAAATTGATTATTCTGAAAAATTCAGTTTCTTCAGAAAAGTCTGCTGCAGATTAGTCACTCATTGACCAATCAATCCTGTAAAGTTTTTGATAAAACTTTGCACAACACTTCGCCTTAAGGTTGCGCAACTTTGCCAAGTTAAATCTCTCAAAAAGATTAAGTACACACTGAGAAATGTGTGAAACACTTTACCTATGTCTGAAAGTGCTTCTCTGCAATGGCGACTTTGACACCTGCAACTTCTTAGCACTGATTCTCCCAACTCTGAACCCGTTTGATCAAGATCTTCTAGCCATAGATAGCTTACCTTCCAACTTAGATTTTGAGCCCTCACTTGTGTAGAACTTTACACTGTGGACTGAGCACTGACCATTTCTTTGAAGATGAAATGTGCGCCAGATTTTTCGACTCTCAGAACATCTTCACATATAAATGTTCCTAAACAAAATTCTCACAGCCTGATTGAAATTAATCTCTCAAATTCTAGCCATAGATAGATTAGCTATGGACTTAGATACGTGCAAAAGGATTCTTCAAAAGATTAAGCACAGAAGGAGAATGGGAGAAAAGATCGACGCGCAGAATTTTTCAACATTTTCTTCTTCATTACTTTTCATACATATGGTTGATGATACATATAATGTTCATCACCTCTTCACCTATTCTTCTCTATCTGATCTATATCACTCTCTCTTACTATGAATACGTATCTGTAGATATATATATACGAGTCTAACTCGTCATCTTTTTCAAAATACATTGAACTATTTACAAGAGTAATATACAAAAGAAACCTTTCTGATTCTATTTTCTTCCTCTGAAAGTAATCTTCATTCTTCCACATATCTTCTCAATTTGATCTTCATATAATCACTATTGATGATTGTTCTGCTCCAACAATTGTGGGATCTCCTATATCATCTCCTATTGAGTTATGCATATCTATTAGTCCCAGGTTGAGGGACTTCTTGTATCAATAACATATTCTTGTATTATTCTCCCTATGTTAGTCGTTTTTAATCAAACTCATAATTCTAAAATCTTGGCAAGTCTACTTAGAGTGCACAATCTAGTGCTCCCTTGACATTTTGGCAAGACTAGCTTCTATCCAAGACCAGGCATCATGGCGAACATGGTTGAACACATTGTGGCATTACTTCAGAGCCTCCGACAATGATTCAAGGACCTAACTCATCGATAGATACAAGGTGAGATGGGACATTCGGTGCATATAAGTGCACTCCTCCAAGAAGTACAAGAATGAATATGGACTCATAAAGCAAATCAAGGAAGCATTCAAACGAATCAACAACCTATAACTTCATCCTTCATGAAAGGACACATGATTTGCATGCAAGAAAAGTTCAATGATGATCCCATGGACTTCCAAGATTTCTCCAAAACGTTAAATTGTTCATATCTATGCTATCTTATAGATATGTTGATGAGGCATCCAAGGTCGGTTTTATTGGAAACTTGCTTTGTGGTCAATCATTATTATGGTTCACCCCACTCTTGGAGAAGAACATGGTAGTACTTCAAGACTATGAGGGGTTTCTATGAGAGCTCAACGTCACATTTGGAGATGTAGACATGAGTCGAGTGGAAAAAAAAAAATAACACAAGCTAGGGTAAGGTAATCACCACATGTCTTCCTCTGCATCAAAATTTAGGCAATTGATATGCAATCTCACCTCTCACAAAGATTATTTTAGAAGCAAAATTAGATGGGGATTAAGATATGATGTGAAGTACCTTCTACTCATGATGCTAGAGGTTAAGACATTGAATGAATACATCACCCAATCTAGTCGATGTAATAACTGGATTTTTGAAAGAAAACAAGTAAAACAAGTAGAAGGAGGACTTGACCAATGGAAACCCTTCTAGCCCACTCCTAGAGAAAAGTCTATTGCTAAACCTATGCTGATAAATGTAAGTAGCTGCCAACCCCCTCAAGAGAAACAAAGAAGGAGAGATAACAAGGTATGCCTCTAGTATAGGAACCCCATACATATTGTAGTTCATTATCCCAAGAAGAGAACAAACTCTAGAATCAACGGCATCCTTGTCAAGTAGGGAAAGGAAGAAGTCTAGTTGTAAAGGAGACAATACAACTAGACCATGATATAAGGATGAGTATCATATCTCCAACAAAACCCATAAAAGCATTTATTGCCCCTATCAAGATAATCATGTCTTAGAAGATCCTTTCCCTTACTGCTCTAATATATTTAGGAGCTTCCTCATGTTTCATGAATGAAGCATTAGCTAAGAAGCACATGATTCCAATACTTCAAAAGAACCAACTAGTACTAGCTAAAATAGTAGATGGATTACCTCTAACATCTAGGAATATTTGTTGATATATTTAGGTATGATGTGTGTGAACACACGAGGACCACCAGGGCACTTTCTTCACTATTTAGGAGGTTTTTTCCCGGGGTTTGTGTATATGCCCATAACCCTAAGTCACGTATCTTTGTAGAAGAGGCTACTAATCAAGAGAAGACCTTTAACACTCATTGAAGGAAAATTATATAGATATGATAAGGATAATCGGCTTAGAAAGTGCATGGAGGAAGAGGAAGTAAGGTAAATCCTTTTAACTGCACATGAAGGCACATGTTTTGGGCATCTTCCATGCCATACTATGAGCCATAGAATCCTTGATGCTCGCTTATGGTGGCCCACATTACTTAGAGATGCAAATGATTGGGGGAGAGCATGTGATATCTCTTAGAGGTATGGCCCCAAACCCGTGCAGTGACACAACCCCTTGGTTGTTTCCACTTCATGGCAACCATTCAAGAAGTGGGGGCTTTTGTAGGGCCCATCTACCCTGCATCAGTCTCGAAAAAGAGAAAAGTATCTATTGATTGCCACTACCTATGCAATAAAGTGGGCTAAAGCTATTGCCTCTCCTGATTCCATCGCACAAATAGTTGTAGATTTCCTTTACAATAACATTGTTTGTAGATTTGGGTGTCCTCTTGAAATCTACATAGAACAAGGAACAAGGTTTTGTGAACAAGGTTTTGTATGAAATTTTTAACGGGTACAAAGTTTTACCTAGGACCTCTTGTGTCTATTATCCAAGAGCTAATGGATAGGTAGAATCTACTAATAATGTATTGATTTCCATGTTAAGGAAGGAATATATGTTACAACCTACTTCTTGGGGCACAACTTATCAAGGTACCCTCTGGGCTTATAGGTTGGCTTACAAAGAAGCAACATGATACTCTCCATTCTTGTTGGTTTATGGGATATTACCCATTGAACCCTTGGAATTTCTACATGGTTCACCAAAAATGGCATTTATGCAGGGAAAAAAAGATTGTGGTGTCTCTGAGAGACTTGACACACTCCACAGAGTAGAAGAGGTCCACCTATATGTTGCAAAAGAATTGCTAGAGACTCAGATGAAGAGGAAAGAGGCTCATGATCAGAACTTGTGGACCAATAGCTTTACAAATGCATGTTACTTCTTCTCCATAAACCTCAACTCCAAACACAAGTATGGGGAAAGTGGCTTTCACATTGGGAAGGACCTTACAGAATTAAAAAAATGCTTAAATGGGGTGTAGTGGAGTTAAAGATCCTCAAAAGGAGAGATAGTACAATTGTTCAGCATATCAAGGCTCAAGGCCTATCATCAACAGAATTGAAGTTCTTTGGATCACATGGAACTTGCAAATTTGTCCACATTATACAGAATTTTGCTTATGTTTCATCAGTTTTCATCCAATTTCATGCTTCTTCTTTGTGTTTTTATGCAATTTAGAAGTCATTTCCAAGCCCTTTTCATGAGCAACTTGCTGAAAATTTTTAGGACTTTTCTAGGAGTTTTTAGAAGTTTTTTAGATTTTTGTTTTTAATCTTTCTTCAATGTCAGTTTTCTTCATAATATAGAGAAAAGAAGGAAGCTCTCTGTGCTTTTCAGTGGGGAAAGTGGTCTAAAACTTTCGAGAAGTTTTGATGCACACACTGCTTCCAGGGTACCTTCTGCCACCTTGATTACCTTGCTTACTGGTTCTCTGCACTCCTCTAGACAAACTTAGACGCACTAAGTCACACTTCTTGCACACTTTGTCTCACACTTGCTTTTTTGCATCGCACATTGCCCCAATGTCCTTCGCTTTTCTCACCTAGTGTAGACTATGCTATCACTTGCTCCTAACTGATAGTGTATCTTTGTGCTCACTTTGATATCCGAAGAATGTCTCAAATTGTGTACAACCAAGGACTCCCTATTTTTTCCTATAGTGACTTTAGGAATAAAACAAAAATTTTAAATGGGGGGCCATACATACACTTTTTTGTACCGCTTCCCCTTCTCATGACTTCACTTTTGCCATCATTTCCTCAATATGTGTGCCTAAGCGAGGGTTCACTTGAACTTTCCAAACAAATTAAAAACCCTTGAAGACTTAAAAGAAAGACAATCTATAACCTACATCCAAATTTCTACAAAACATGACCATTGTGAATAAACTATGTGTGCACTACCTATGCATCTTGACCAACTTGAATTTGACCACTTTGACTTTGACCAAGTTGAATTTGATCACTTTGACTTTGATGGGCTCTATTGGAGTTAGATGTCTACGGAAGCACGTGAACATCATGAGGAAAAAGGAGAAGCTTGGAGCACAACAAACAATACTCAATGTATTACCACTAGAATGTACAAAGATAAGTAACACTTTAAGGCTATATGTGTATATACAAGTTGGGGGGGAAAAACCTCCTAAAGAGGAAAAAACGTGCCTCGGTAGTCCTAGTGTATTCAAACACATCACTACCTAAATATATCAACAAATCCCCCCCTCGAAGTGATGTAGTGAACAAGGAGCTGGTCCACCATCAATGTGCATACATTGAATGCCCAAATAATGATGCAAATGCCCCAAGTCAGACATCTCAACTGAGACATGCAAACCACCCTTGAAATCAACAATATGCTTCTCATGAGGACCAGTGAGCAGCATCACATCAACATACACAACGATGATCAAAAGTACATCATTAGCACGCTTGACATATAAGGTTCTTTTAGTTGGATTGTTCTCAAAACCATGTGGAATCAGATAGGCATGTATCTTTTCATACCAGTGGTGCTTTCTTTAAACCACATAATGCCTTCTTTAACCTGCACACCTGGTTTTCATGCCTTTTCTCCATAAAGCCATGGGGCCAAAAACATACACTTCTTCATGCAAGTCGCCATTTAAAGATGTTGTTTTAATGTCCAACTGATGTACATTTCAACCATGATGAGCTACAAGTGCACAAATGCTACAAACAATAGTCATTCAACATGTAGATGCAAAGGTCTCATCAAAATCAATGCCTCTTTCTTGCGCATAACCCTTTGCAACAAGCCTAGCCTTATACATGTCAACTGTTCCGTCAGGTTTATGCTTCAGCTTGTATACCCACTTAGTGCCAATGGCCTTCTTGCAAGTAGGTAAGTCACATAAAGACCACGTACCATTTTTAATGATAGCATTATATTCAGATTGCATTGTAGCCATCCAATGTTCACAATTTTGTGCTTCATCAAACGAAACAGGCTCAGTTTCATCATGGAGACTAGAGGGAGCCATAGCATAGCAATCTGATGCAAAAGAGGCACAATGAGAACCTCAACAAGTATGGTATGACATAGATGCATTAAGTTTTTATCATGCAAAGTCTGTACCCACCATTTTGGCATAGTTTTGGCCTCCTCAATATCAGCTCTCTCATCAAGTGCATCATGTAAATCTGCATCCAAAATGGAATGATTTGCATCATCATATGAAACATGCAAAGGCTAAGAAAATGCCTCATTAGGACCACCACTAGAGTTTCCACTTGTAAAAAGAGGCAGCAAAGTATTATACATGAGTGCGTCTATTTCTTCATCTATAGCCTCCTTCAATTATGCTTTTGTACTTGCTTCTTCATATGAAGGAGGTTCTTCAAGTGATGAATCCTTAGCAAGATAAATAGAATGCTTCGTGACTAATGAAGTATCATACCCATATCTGATTGGCTTCTTACTCTCTCTTTGTGATCTCCTTAAGGCTTGGTTGGATGACTCAGGTATGTCCTCCAACCTCTTCATCTTGACTTTGCCTTTTTATTTCCATGCTCTAAACTCTTTCAAGATGGTGTCCTCATCATCTAATTTGATGTCTTCAATTGTGTTTTGCTTCTCCTTGGTGAGGCTTGGAAATTCTTCTTCCAAGTCATATGGCAATTTGACCTTCTTGGATTCACTTTCAAACCAAGAGTCATTCTCATTAAACACAACATCTCTATTGACCATAAATCCTTTGTTGGTTGGATTATAAAGCTTGAACCCCTTTTGATTTATATGATACCCTATGAAAATGCATTTCACTACCTTAGGATCTAGCTTACCTCTCATTTGAGATGGAACATGCACATAAGCAACACATCCAAATATTCAGCAATGTTTAAGTGATGGTCTCCTACAATTTCATGCCTCAAAGAGGGTCATCCCATCAAGGGACTTAGAGGGTAGCCTATGAATAAGATATGTGGTAGTAGACATAGCCTCTACCCACAAATAATTAGGCAACTTCTTTTCATTTATCATAGATCTAGCTGCTTCCACAATCAATATGTTCCTCCTCTCTGCTACTCCATTTTGATCACAAGTATATCTAGTTGTGATCTCTGTCTCTTGATTCCTCTATCCTACAGAAATACATCAAACTCACTAGAGAAGTTCTCATCTCATCCATCGACCTTATCCTCTTTAAACTCTTTCCTGTTTCATTTTCCACAAGTGCAAAATACTTTTTGAAAGAACTGAACACTTCATCTTTATGTTTCATGAAATACAAGATAGCCCACCTACTAAAATCATCAATAAATGACACATAGTACCTGGAGCCAAAAATTGAAGGGTCCTTGCTTGGTCCCCACACATCTCTGTGGACAAGTTCCAAATAATCCTCATGCATATAGCCTTTCTTTGTAAAGGGTAACTTGTGTGATTTACTAAACTCATATGCGCCACATTTATAGATCATATGTTGCTTGGACACATTATGTATCCCAAGTACACATTGATCTCTACATATCTACGCACCAATGTGTCCTGGTCTTTTGTGCCATATTTCTAACTCAGACAAGGTTTGATCCTTATAATTATAAAGTGCAATGGTTTTAGTGTCCTCAAGCTCAAATGTAAACAATCTACCTATTTTCTCTCCCTTTGCAATTCTCCTGAATCGATGTTGGGGGTCCGCCATAAAGGTTCCAAATTTATTGAACCTAACTTGCAAACCCTTTTCCAATATTGTCCAACACTCATCAATTCTTTGTGATAATAGGTACATAAAGAACTCTACTCAATAGATTCTTATTCCCATTAGATGTTTTGATATTTTCTACCTTGACAACTGAATGCTTGGTATCATCACCTGTCTGCACTTGGTTCTTTCCCTTGGGTTCTTCAAGATTAGAAAGGAGAGTTGTATTGCCTACTACATGGTTTGAACAACGTGAGTCAATATAGAAGAGGTGCTCATCCTTCATACCTTGTTTTGAGGTCATGTTCATAATGAGAAGAGAATCCTCTTGATCCTCTGTATAGTTGTTGAAGTCTTTTCTTGATTTGTATCCTCCTTGATAATTGTTATTGTAACTGTTGTTGTAGCTATGTTTGTAACCTAGATTATGGTTGCGTCTTCCTCTTGATTGTGAGTAGCCACCTCTTTGGAATCCTCTTCCTCTCTGGTTCTTGAAGTTCCCATAGCACTCATCTCTTGTGTGATTAGATAGTCCACATCCATTGCATGGGGAGGAGTTGACACGTCTCCCCCTACCTTGCTTAGTCCTCTGCCCCTTCCTCTTGAATTCCTACCTCTCCCTGCATACTTAGGTTGAGAAGTAGTGTTGGTGCAAAATGATCAAGCCTACACATTTGGCTTGGAAGACAATGTGTGCAACTACCACTTGATGATACATGTGAACCTTGACTTGTAACCACTTGATCATTTACTATTGTAAAACACTAAATCTTTGAAAAGTCTTGTAAAATCCTATATCTCGTGGACTTAGGAACAACATTAGCTGCAAGTTCATTTGAGAGAGTAAATCCCAAATCAATGGAGTGAATTTTAGTTGGAGCAAAGTTTGAATTCAAATTTAGAAGAAAAGTCTTATAAAAAGTGTTTGTAAATCTCGCGGCTGAGTGTGGCCTCATTTAGAGCTCTCTTCTTGATCATTTTTGTAGAAGCTGAGTGGCGCACAGCATAGCTCACTCAATCCATCATCATTGAGCATCATTACAATGCCAATGATCTTGTACAATCATGTTTCATAATACATATAGCTCATTGAACATCTCTATCTACTTCTCTGCTATGACTACTCACAACATTCAACTTTCTCTGATCATATCTAAGTGAAGTCTCAACCATTTTTTATAATCTTTAGCTTATTGGAGCTAGGTTGAAGTCTACTTTGTGATCTCAAAGGTTCAAGGCATTTGTTTAACGCATCTGGGAGAAACCATCGTCGAAATGCTCACTGGTTATCTATTGGTTAGTCCCTAAAAAGTATGGGGTAAGCTTTGATTTGCTAAATTGATTTCTCAGAGCATAGTCAATCCTTTCAAGTGATTCCATGTGAAATCATTAGCTATCTAAGCTAATTGAATTCCCTCAAAAGGATTTTTGTCAATTTTTACTCTACTGTGAGCTCTAGGTAAAAAAGCAAGCAGGTATATGGACCAAAATAGTAAGTTTTTCAACACTAGCTATTCTTGAAGTACTCTCTTTTGATTCAATTGTTTCAAGCATCAACTCCAAAGTACATAGGTAGTTTCTTGGTATTGTTTCCAAGATAAAAGGGCCTACTATATAACTCTGAAGTGCATCTGGGTAGGTACAAAGTAGGTTTTAGTAGTCCACCTCACTTCCTTGAGGTATCCATCCATCTCTCACAACAGTGGTATCTGACCAAGTTGAGGTAAAATGGGAGATGGTTTCCCTTCTTTTATTGACAAATTGGATAGGAATAATTATCGAGCATGGTGTTTGAGGATGAAGACCTATTTACAAGGAAGATGTCTCTATGGATACATATGAGGAGATGAGGAGATGCCCAGATTTAGAAGTAAAGTTCAACCTACAACAGAGGAGCAAGAAAGACTCAACTCATGGTGTGCCAAAGATGCTTTAGCCCGGTCATGTCTGCTCAACTCTATCTCTGACTTCCTTCTTCCTCATGTTAGGAATTGGAAAACTTCCCAAGAGACTTGGGATACTCTTTTTTCATATTTTTTTTTCCAATACAAGAGCTAGGTAAAATGAATTGTGGATGGAGTTTACTAGTCAAAAGAAGCAACCTAAGCAGAATATTTCAAAGTATGTGATCAAGGTAAAGGATGTAGCTGATCAGTTGCCAAGCATCTGAGTGGAGATTGAAGAGGAGCAAATAGTGAGATAGATAATCAATGGCATCAAGGCAAATGGAAAGTGGAAATCCTTCACCACTGCAATGTATCTTTATATGGATATGCAAATCCCTGATCTAACCACTCTCATGGAACAACTCTTCACCCATGAAGCCAAGCTCAATAAAAATGGTGAACCATCAAGAGATAACAATTCTTCTACCCTCTATATAGATAAAGGAAAGTTTAAGGATAAAGGAAAGAGTAAAAAGGTTGAAGATGAGGGTGTTACTTCTCAAGCTAACTATACAGGGAGAGGTAGAAATTCAAGAGGAAGGGGTAGAGGAGGTAAGCAAGGTAGGGGGAGACCTTTCAACTCTTCCACATGCAACATATGTGGACTCTCTAATCACACAATAGATGAGTGCTATAGGAACTTCAAAGATCTAGAGAGGAAGAGGATTTCAAAGAGGTGGCTACTCACAATCAAGAGGAAGATTCAATCATAATCAAGGATACAACCATGACTACAACAACAATTATCAAGAAGGACACAAATCGAGAGAAGACTTCAAGAACTATACAAAGGATCATTAGGATTTCCATACAGACTAGGGAAAATATTCCGAATTTTATTGATCTGGTATCCATGCTGATTATTGAAGAAACAAATCTTGGTGAGGATTCAAACTCCCAAGGAAAGCCCAATTCTGAGCAGCTATTCTACTCTGGCAGAGGAAGAGGCAGAGGTAGAGGTTTTGGAAGTGGAAGAGAAAACAGTAACCAAGACCAAGGTCAACAACAGAATCATGCAGGAGGAAGAGGATAGTTTCGAGGCAGGGGGAGCCAAAGAGGTCGCAAAAATTTCCAAAGAAATGATTCAGATAATGATAGTAAAGGATGCTGGAATTGTGGTAAACCTAGACAGTTTGAACGTGATTGCAGGTTGAAGAATCAAAATAACAGAAGGCAACGAAACAACTATGCATCCACAAGTGCAGATGATTCTGAGAAGCTATTTATGGTTCAACATCACATGATGAATACGATGTCTGCTGGTGTTTCAAAATCGAATGATAATGTCTGGTATGTTGATTCAAGAGCTTCAAATCACATGACCAATCATGCAGAATGGTTTAGTAGTTTGCAGAAAATGCCAGTTCTTGGATATTTTGAAACAGGTGACGATACATCGCATCCTATTGAGCATACAGGAAACATAGCATTGTCTATGGAGGACGGGAAGGTAAAACATCTTGCTGATGTGTTGCATGTTCCAAATATAACAAAGAATCTGGTTTCTATTGGACAAATGGTTGACCAGGGATTACAAGTCAGGTTCAATGCTGATGGATTATATGTAGAAGAGTACAAGAAGGATGGATGGAGTTATGTTTGCAAAAGGTGTAGGAGTTATTCCAGATATAGAGATATGGCACAAACGGATTGGACATGCAAACTTGCAAAGGTTGAAACTGATGCAGTCAAAGGAGGTCCATGGACTACCAAATTTCAAGGTTGCAGAAATGCAAAAGGTATGTTCAGGATGTCAATTTGGTAAACAATCAAGAACATCATTTCCACATGACAAGCATGTTAGTGAGAATGTACTAGAAGTAGTACATACAGATGTTTGGGCTCCATCAAAGACCACATCTATGGGTGGTTTTAGGTTTTATGTTACTTTCATTGATGACCATACACTCAAAGTATGGGTATATTTCATGAAAGAGAAGAGTGAGATGTTCATCACTTCTAGAATTTTAAAGTTATTGTGGAAACGAAAACAAGGAAATAAATTCAGACATTAAGATCTGATGGAGGAGGTGAATACATGTCAAATGAGTTCAGAAATTTTCTCAAAAATCATGGAATTTGGCTTCAATTTTACGCAGGTACACACCAAAATAGAATGGCATTGCTGAATGCAACAATAGACATATTGCAGAAATAGCAAGAGCCTTAATGACTGAGAAGAATATGCCTCATTGTTATTGGGCAAAGCTGTGCATATTGTTGTATACATCTTGAACAGAACTCTGACTACAACTATACATCAAGTTACACCTGAAGAGAAGTTTACAGGTAAAAAGCCAAACTTATCACATCTGAAAGTTTTTGGCTATATTGCATATGTACATGTCCTAGATGAATTGAGGACGAAGCTTGATCCAAAAGCAGAAAAGTGTATGTTCATTAGATACTCCCTTGAGCAAAACGGATATAAATGTTATAACCCACTCACACGACAGGTAAAGCTGAGCATAGATGTGGTATTTGATGAAATGTCAAGCTTCTATGCAGATGCCAAAGAAGGACTGGGTCTTGAACCAAATGACAAACAAAATGCTGAAAAATCAAGTGCAAAATCTCACGTTTTGAGTGGACCGGATGCATCACCAAGCAATAGTTCCAACTCAAATCCATGGAGTGGAAGATTACGTGGAAATTTCAGTCTAGCAAATTCATCAAATACATCCAAGAAAGGTAAAGGTCATAAAACATGTGCAGGTTTTGAAGACGTTGATGGAGATTCAAGTGGTTCAGAAAAGAGTCTTGATGAGAAACTTGGATTGCCCTCTGTGAAGACTCCAGGAGTAAGAAGGGCACATGCAGATGATACAAGGAGAAGAGACCTAGGACCAAGAAGATCTGGGAGGATGAGGAATTCAGTGCAACGATTGACATATGATAGTTACATGGCTCGTCATTATGCCTACATGAAAAAGTTAATACAAGATGCTGAACCTTCTTGCTTTGAAGATGCACTTGGAATTGCAGATTGGGAAAAAGCTATGGATGAGGAGATGGCTGCACTTTATGGAAATGATACATGGAAGCTGGTTCCATTGCGACAAGGAAAGAAACCCATAGGTTGTAAATGAGTTTACAAGGTAAAGCATAATGTTGATGGTAGCATAAGCAGGTATAAAGCACGATTGGTAGCTAACGGATATGCAAAAACATATGGCATTGATTATGAGGGAACATTCAGCCCTGTAGCTAAAATGTCTACTGTTAGGACACTCGTTGCATTAGCTACAGCAAAAGGATGGACTTTGCATCAGATGGATGTGAAGAATGCTTTCCTACATGGTGAGTTACAGGAAGAAGTATATATGGACTAGCCACAAGGATATGAAGATTCAAAGCATCCAGAATATGTTTGCAGGTTGCAAAAGGCTTTGTATGGGCTGAAGCAGGCTCCGCGTGCATGGCATGCAAGGATTGCTGATTACTTAAAGAGCATTGGGTTTTTTATGTGTGATGCAGATCATTCACTATATCCAAGGAAGGCTGATGATGGCATCACAATTGTGGCCATTTATGGTGATGACTTGATTATAGGTGGCAATAATGAAGAAAACATCAAAGAGGTAAAGCAACTTCTTATGCAAGAATTTGACATGAAAGATCTTAGTGTGCTGTGCTATTTCTTGGGCATTGAGTTTATACATATAGAAATAGGTATATGGATGTCGCAAAGGCAATATGCCTTGAATATGTTGCAAAAGTATGGTATGGTTGGTTGTAAGCCAATTTCTATGCCATTAGATCAGAATTTGAAGTTGGATACTACATCAGGTGAAGCATTGGAAAATGCTACTATGTACAAGAAAATTCTGGGAAGTCTTATATATCTTACAATTACAAGGCCTGATTTAAGCTACACTGTTGGACTTGAAAGTCAGTTCATGGAGGTTCCTAGGAAGCCACATATGGATGCTTTGAGGCACACTCTACGTTATGTGAGTGCTGCTTTGGATTATGCATTGTTTTATGAAGTTGGTATAGATTTCAGGTTCATGGATACACCGATGTAGATTGGGCTGGTAGTACTCCAAATAGAAGATCTACTAGTGGCTTTCTTTTGTCACTTGGAGGTGCAGCTATTACATGGAGCAGTAAGAAGCAACCCACTATTGCTTTGTCAAGTATAGAGGCTGATTATAGAGGTGTTGCAATGGCAGCATTTGAGGCATCATGGCTAGAGATGTTACTTGCAGATTTAGGTGTGGAAGTGCAAAAGCCTATCACTATCTATTGTGATAATCTTAGGAGCATACAATTAGCACAGAACCCTGTTTTCCATGCTAGAACAAAGCATATCGAGGTACATTATCACTTCATCAGAGAGAAGGTATTAGCAAGTGATATTCATCTTGTTTATGTGAGAACAGATGAGCAGGTTGCTGATATTTTCACCAAAGCACTTGGAGCTGAGAAGTTGAAGAAGTTTCGGGAGATGCTTGGATTACAGGATATGGTGTTGAGCTTGATGGGGAGTGTTGAGATATCAAGCTCAACATGTGATGATCTAGGATAACACCTACCAATTTTTCGTTTCTCTGACATGTATAGTGGTCACGCCAGTATATGTCAGGGATACTTCATTGAGTGTTATTAGATTTATCAACCGAGAGTGATGGCACATTTGTTTCTTGCCAGCTCACTCATTTGCGGACATTAGGTTTTTCCTCATGTACTGATCTTTATATATTGCACTTGTTGTATTCTTGTTTTTATGTCATTCTTGTACATTCCTTTTATGTAATAGAAGAAGAAGAAGAAGAAGATCATTCTTCCTTACCTCAATCTGTGTGTGTGCTTCTCCTTGAGAGTGAGAGTGTGTGTGTGAGCTCTCTTCCTTATCTCCTTCCTCGTGACATTTACACAGTGGGTGATCAACATGCACAAATAGAGAATCTTGATAAGAAGAACTATCAAGCATGGCGATTTAGAATCACAACATACGTGGAAGGTAGAGGCTTGTATGGTTTGATTGATGGAATAGTTATCAAACCTACATTACTAGAGGATACAAATTAGCAACAATTGAGGGAGTTTACACCTTGGAATGAAAGAGATAAAAGGGTTATATTCATTTTATCACAAAATATCAAGATTCAATGGTAGGATACATACAAGATCTAGACACAAGTAGGAATATTTGGCTTGCATTGGAAAGGTTGTATGCTACAGGTACAAGAGCAAGGAAGATTCAACTAGAATATGAGTTGAAAAAAATAAATAAAGATACAAGGACATCCGTCAATGACTACTTGTTGAAGGTTAAAAAGATTGCAGATCAAGTAGGATCAATTCAAGCTCATGCGGAGGACGATGACCTGGTTGCACATACTCTCAATGGACTCAAGGATGATCAGGGATAGAAACCATGCATTACTCTAGTTTACGTTAGAGGAGAATTACCACACTTTAATCATCTTGTTGCTCTCATGGTCACATAGGAGATGAATCTAAATGGCCCTACTTCAAATAAAAAAGGATCTCAAGGACAAGCTCTTTCCACAAGATCATCAAGAGGTGGAAATAGAGGTAGAATAGGTTCAAATAGAGGTCAAGGAGGAAGGAGTGATAATCAAGGGACTTCAAGGAGCTCCTTCCACACAAGAGGAAGACGAAGATCAAGTGCTAGAGGTACAAGAGGCTACTACAACTACAATCAAAGACAAAGGAGTGAACATAACAACAACTGCTAGATATGAGGAAGGTATGGACACTATCCCAAAGATTTCTATCAAAAAGAGAATAATCAAGGTGGTAAGCGAAGATGAGGCTATTCAAGAAGAGGTAAACAACAAGGAAATTATGCAATTGAAGGTAAAAGTGATGATTATCATTCTCTTCTTATGATGAATGTAGAAATTATCAAAAACAAGGTAGATTGTTTACATTCAAGGTAAACCCAAATCATCTCTTATGGTATGCATAAGATAGTACACCTTGATCTAGGGCACAAAAGGATTGGACACATGAATGTACACATGTTAAAGGAGCCCTCAAAGAAGAGGATTGTTGAAGGATTACCTGATCTTACTAAGCAACATATGGTGCATCTTTGTGAATGAATTTAGTTACAAAGACACCTAAACAAAAGTTAATTG